>CAUYLG010028310.1:0-56263 GCA_963573385.1 Cacajao melanocephalus | reverse complement strand
TTGTAGATTCTGGATATTAGCCCTTTGTCAGATGGATAGATTGCAAAAATTTTCTCCCATTCTGTAGGTTGCCTGTTCACTCTGATGATAGTTTCTTTTGTTGTAAAAAGAACTGTTTAAAAAAATGTTTGGCTAGGCATGATGGCCAACACCTGTAACCTCAGCACTTTGAAAGGCTGAGGTGGGTAGATGGCTTGAGGCCAGAACTTTGAGAGTGGCCTGGGCAACATGGTGAGATTCTGTCTCTATAAAAAACCTTTAAACATTAGCTGAGTGTGGTGGTGCACACTTGTAGTCCCAGCTATTTGGCACACTGAAGTGAGAGGATCACTTGAGCCCAGCAGGTCAAGGCTGCAGTGAGTCATGATCGTGCCACAGCACTCCAGCCTAGGCCGCTAAGTAAGACCCTGTCTCAAAAAAATTTTTTTTTTCAAGAACGCACAAAGGTACAGTGACAGGATAATGAGCCTTGTATATCATTACCCAGTTTCAACAATTAGAAACATTGTATCAAGCTTATGTCATTTACTCTCCTTCCCTATATTTTCTAAAGATTATTTTTATTTTGACAACCTTGCCTTTGTCTGTTTTCTGAAGTATTTCATAGCAAATCCCAGAAATCGTATTATTTTACCTGTAAATACTATAATACATATCTCTAACAGATAATGACTTTTTAAAATGTCAGTCACAACAGCAGTTATCATATCTAACAAATCTAAATCAATATACAACTAGGTTTTAAATTTCCTAGATTGTTTCAAAAACTTCTTTTTTATGTAGATTTGCTCAAATCAGCCTTTAATCACATTGTGTTTGGCTGATACGTTTTTTAAGTCTTTTGTAATCTCTAACAGTATTCCTCCCCCATGTTTTCATGCCATTTATATGATTTGTTTAAAAAAAAAAACAGATCATTTTTCCTGTAGAAGTTCCCACGTGGATTTGGCTGCTTGTAGCCTCATGGTTTTGTTTAACATGTTCATCTTTCTTGTATATTTCCTGCGAATTGGTAGTTATATCTAGACACTTGATTCCCTCCTCTCTTAACTTCATTCCTGTCATGCTTTCACCATGTGGGGACTCAGAACAGGATACCCCTGAAGTATGGCATTTTGTCATGCTATGTATTTTGAACGAAAGGAGATTTGAAGGCCTCAGAAGCAAGGTCTTCTGACGTTCTTCTATTCTCCTGTCTCTCACCCCAGTTTCTCCCCAAAAGCAAGTCATGGAAACCAGAAATCTCTTCCCCAAAGTGTTTCATAGAAATGAGAACTCCTGTCCCCAAGAGCAAGCCATAAAACCTGGAAAGGTTACTCTCTCCCTTCCTCCTTCTCTCTTCTTCCTGGAAGATTCTCGCTCCAGAGGGGTCCTGCCCCACACCAAGAGGAAGAAACATTGTGCAGACAGGCCAAGAGGAATCTGAACAGACAGGCCTTGCTCTATATCCCCTCTTAGTCTGTTACTATTGGAGCATACACTTTGGTCTAATCGCATTTCTACATGGCTGTCCATTCTTTGTTGAATCTACACATGAAAATAGTTTTCCCAGGTCTTTAGGGCTTCGTTTCTGAAGGCTCTCGTGTCATGTAAATCTTTGATTATATGAATCTGTTGTTTTTCTCCTGTTAACCTGTGTTTTGTTATAGGAATGTCAGCTGTGACCTTTATGTTGGGGAGGAAAGGTATCACCTTTCTCTTCCCGCAACCTCGACTGCTGCTGTCTCTAAAGCCGTATGCGTTTTCAAGTTTGTTACTGACCCATGCTGCTAAATCTAATAGTCTGTCCTCAACCCTTGTCTTCCTCAATCCATCAGCAGTATTTGACACTATTGATCACTTTCTCCACATTGGTGGGTTTCATTATCGTTAGACTTACAGGCCACCACACTTTGTTGTTTTACTTTTACCTCATTTTTTGCTCCGTGTCAATCTCTTTTCCTGCCGGCTCCTCTTTATGAGTCCTACTCTAAATGGTGGCACGCTCTCAGATTAGTTTTTATTCTCTTTTCTTCTCCATCTGCATTGACTCCATGGTGACCTCATCATCTAGTTCTCAGGCTTTAATAACTATTTATACATGCTGAATTCCGATTTTGGTGTTTTGTTGTTGTTTCTGTTTTGAGACAGGGTCTCACTCTGTCACCCAGGCTGGAGTGCAGTGGCATGATCGCGGGACTCACTGCAGCTTCAACTTCCCAAACTCAGATGATCCTCCCACCTCAGCCTCCCAAGTAGCTGGGACTACAGGTGAGTGCCACCACACCTGACTAATTTTTGTATTTTTTGTAGAGATGAGGTTTTGTCATGTTTCCCTGGCTGGCCTTGAACTCCTGCCTCCTAAAGTGCTAGGATTAGAGGCATGAACCACCATGCCTGGCCCCTATACAGGCTGACTTCTTAATATGTAGCTTCAGCCTGGATCTCACCCAAGAAATCAGAATTCATATAACCAAACCGTTTCTTTGATATATCCATTCGAATGTCTAACAAGCGTCTCAGATTGACCACATTAATCATTTAATGCCTGACTTCCTTCCGAATCTGCTCCTCTTGTAGTTTGCTTCATTTCAGCTGGTGGCGACACTGTCTTTCCAGTTTTTCAGGCCAAAAATCTTACAGTCATTCTAGACTCCTTTTTTCTCTCGACCTATATCCAATCTGTCAGCAAATTCAGGTGACTCTGCTTTCAAAACCTACTGTAAATCTGGTCCTTTCTCACCACCTCTACTATTGTCATCTTGATTCAGTCCACTGCCACCTCTTACCTCATACCAAAGCCTCCTAATTGTTCTCTCCTTTGTCCTTATCACAGCAGTAAAGTGCTCTTTTACAAATGTAGGTTACCTGAGGTCACTCCTCCGCTCAAAATGCCCCAGTGATTTTCTAACTGCTTAGCGTAAAAGCCGAAGCCTTTAAATTGACTTAGTAGACCTTCCACGTCCTGCCCTACGAATATTTCCCTGACATATCTGCCAATATTCTCCTCCTTCACTTATTCCACTCCAGCTACGCTTGTTTCTAGCACAGGCCGTGCGGTGTTCTCAACTCGGGCCTTAGTGTTTGGTGTTCTGCTTGGGCTGTCCTTCTCTGACCCTTCCTCACTTCCTTCGGGGTTTGTCCTTTCCCAACCACCCTCTTTAAAACTACATTCCTTCTAAAAGTTCAAGTGAGGCATCGATAGGCATAACATTTGTGTTTCTGTTTCATTTTAATTTTTATTCTTTTCTCGATCTTCCCATTCTTTGCCAGCATTTGTGTTTTGATGAATATTGCCAAATTACCATTACTATGCTCATTAATGTATGAGCATGTAAGTTTCCCCCATAGATGGACCAACTGAAGCTACTAACTGTTGAATTTTTGACAGTCACCGTGTAGTTTTGATTTGCAATCCTTCTGAGGGAGTTTGAGAGCCATTTGTATTTCCATGTCTGAAAACTGTAAACTCATATCCCAGGCTCACTTTTCTAAGGATATTGGTGTTTCTCTTATTTGTAGAAGCTCTTTGTACATCACGGAAATAAGCACTTGGTCTGTGATACAAGTTGGAATAAAATTTTCCTAGTTTGTCATTTGTCTTTGACTTTATTTATGGTAGGTTTTTCTATGCAGAATTTTTTAAATTGGAAGTCTAATTTATTCATATTTTCTTTTATGTGTTCTGAGCATTATACTTTAAAAGTCCTCTCCCACCTGAGACATATATATATATATATATATATATATATATATTTTTTTTTTTTAATCAAGCTTTTAAACATATTTATATCTTTTTATCTATCTGGAATTCATTTTAGTACAAGGTGTGAAATAGACTTCTAACTTTAATTTTTTTCCCATATGGCCACCCATTTGTCGACATACCATTTATTGGATACTCCACTGTTTTCTCCATTGACATGAAATGCAGAATGAAAGGCAGAATTTAGTGGTTGTGAGCTGAAGTTGAGGTACCAGCATTTTCTCTTTGTGAAACCTGTTCTGGCAGAGCCCTTCTGCATGCCACTGAGAGCTGCAAACAAGTCAAACCTGTAAAGAGCTGGAAGCCCACACCCAGAAAATGCATGGATAATGTCTCCAAATTGTAGCTTGAGATGTTGTGAGCACATGATTCTGATATAATTAGTTCTCCACCCCACGCACATTCTCTCCAATACTGTCAAAGGGTGGCAAAGAATAGTCTCATAGTTTTCGGTTGTTTGTTTTGCAGACTGATGCTATCTCCATTCGATGAAGATCACACCTTAATATTTGCAAATTATCTTGAACTGTGGATAATCATCTTGCAATCCTCTCGTTATCTTTTAGATTTCTAGAAGGTTGTGATTTCAGCATTCTAGGCTTAATGAAGTTTTACTTAAATTGTATAATTTTATCCATCTGTGCTTAACTGAGACAGAGCCACTGGGTATGGAGAATGAGGGCTGAAGCTTTAGGGGATGGAATACAATTTTCAAATTGTTGATATCATATGAGACCATTATAGGCAGTTCACCTGGCATGTCTTTACTAGGCTGCTTTTTAAACTAGGACACACATCTATTGTTCAGTGGTAATTATACTGATAAGGACATGAAGAGGCTGTAAAATCTTGCTGAACTATCTGAAATAGTTTTGAATCATTAAAAGTAATTATGAGAAATTCAATTTACGTTTTGAGGCTATTTGACTGTATTTCTTAATGGAAATACTTAGTGTTTAGCAGTTGTTTTAAGACACAAACAGGAGTGCAATCTGGATTCTTCTACTTTTCTTTGAATGATTTTAGCTAGTCACCTAACCTCTGTAAGCCTTAATTTTTTTCATATGTAAAATGATGATAATAATAGTACTTACTATTATAGAGATTAGTGAGAATATCTATTTAGAGCATCAGTGCTAAGGCATTTCCACTGAATGTTATTAGCAAAGATCAAAAAGCTTAAAAATACATTTGTTGGTAAGAGTCTGGTGGAGATAGGTACTCTCATACATTGCTTAGGGGAGTGTAAATTAGTGTAGCCATTACATAAGACATTTGGTAATATTTATCAAAAATTAAAGCCCACATACTTTATTTTTAAATTTTATTTATTTATTTATGAGACAGAGTCTCACTCTGTTGCCTAGGGTGCAGTGCAGAGGCAAGGCTCATTGGAACTTTGACCTCCTGGGCTCAAGTGATCCTCCCATCTCGACCACCCCAGTAGCTGGGACTACAGGCATGCACCACCACACCCGGCTAATTTTTGTATTTTATACAGAGACAGGGTTTTGCCATGTTGCCCAGGCTGATCTTGAACTCCTGGGTTCAAGAGATCGGCCCACCTCAGCCTCCCAAAGTGTTGGGATTAAAGGCTTGAGCCATTGTGCCTGGCTCACATACATACTTTACAACCAGCAATTCCCCTTGCTAGAATTTCTCGAACAGATGAGTGGATTGATACCTATATGTGGATATTTATTGTAATACTGTTATGGTAGGGAAGGTATGGAAACAACCTCAATCTCCATCTAAGAAAGGGCTGTTTTGATGGACTTATGCAATCAACTACAGGTTGAGAATCCCTTATCCAAAATTCTTGGGAACAGACATGTTTCAGATTTGAATATTTTTGAGTTTTGGAATATTTGCATATACATGATGAGATATCTTGGGACTCAAGTCTAAACACAAAATTCATTTATATTTCATGTATGCTTTATACAGATAGCCTGAAGGTAATTTTATACAATATTTTTAACAGTTCTGTGCATGAAACAAAGTTTCGACTGTGTTTTGACTGCAACCTGTCACATGAGGCCAGGCATGGAATTTTCCACTTGTGGCATGTGAGCCCTCAAAAAGTTTTGGATTTAGGAGCATTTCAGTTTCAGATTTTTGGCTTAGAGATACTCAGTGCTATGGTTTGGAAGTTTGTTCCGCTAAACCCCATGTTGACATTTGATTCCCAATGTTAGAGGTGGGGCCTAATGGAAGGTGTTTGGGCCTTGCAGTGGATCCTTCATGAATGGATTAATCCCCCCAACCTCCCAGGGGGAGGAGTGAATCAATTTTCACTCTCTTGGTTCCCACAAGAGCTGGTTGTTAAAAAGAGCCTGGCACCTCCTCTTTCTCTCTTGATCTCTGCACACGTCGGCTCCCCTTCCCATTCTTCTATGAGTGGAAGCAGCCCGTGGCCCTTACCAGATGCAGATTCACAATCATGAACTTTTTCAGACATCAGAATCATGAGCCAAATAAACCTTTTTTTTTTCTTTATAAATTACCCAGCCTCTAGGCATGGTGGCTCATGCCTACAATCCTAGCATTTTGAGGGGCCAAAGCAGGTGGATCCTTGAGCCCAGTAGTTCAAGATAAGCCTGGTCAACAAAGTGAAACCCTGTCTCCACAAAAAATAAAAAAATAAAACAATTAGCTACTACTATGATACATGCCCATGGTCCCAGCTACAAGGGAGCCTGAGACAGGAGGATTGCTTGATCCTGGGAGGTAGAGGCTGCGGTGATCCATGATCATGCCACTGCACTCCAGCTTGAGTGACCTCGTCTCAAAAGAAAAAAGTAAAAAAATTAAATAAATTACTCAGCTTCAGGTTTTTCTTTATAACAACACTAAATAGACTATGACATTCAACCTGAACCATGCCAGAAAAAAGAATGAGGAAATACTTATGTTATGACATGGGATATTGTCAAGATATAGTGTTAACTGGAAGAAGCAAAGTATAAAACAGTGCAAAAATGAGTGGCAAGTAGGTGATACATATACATGTACATATTTGCTGTGTAATCACAGAAAACGGTAGCACTAAATTTCTTGAATTTGGGTAGTTGGGTGGCCAAAAAATTTTTTACTGTGTATTCCTTTTCATCTTTTACGCTTATTTATTTATTTTTTTTGTCTTTTTGTTTTTTTCCTTTTTGTGGAGAACGAGGTCTCGCTATATTGCCCAGGCAGGTCTTGAACTCCTGGGCTCAAGCTATCCTCCTGCCTCTGCCTCCCTAAGAGCTGGGATTACAGGCGTGAGCCACAGCTTTTGATTGTACTTGTGAATGTGTAACTTTTTAAAAAATAAAATGGGCTGGGCACAGTGGTTCACGCTATTTTGAGAGGCTGAGGCAGGAGGATCGATTGAGTTCAGGAGTTCAAGATCAGCCTGAGCAACTCCCAACGTGAGCCCTCTCCATCTCTGAAAAAAATTTAAATGTTAGCCAGGCATTGGGGAACATGCCTGTAGCCCCAGCTATGCGGGAGACTGAGGCAGGAGGATTACTTGAGCCTAGGAGGTCTAGGCTACACTTCAGCCTGGGTGACAAAGTGAGACCCTGTCTCTAAAAAATAAGTACATAAATAAAATAAAATAAAACATATATAAAATATATAGAACACTCATGACACAGCGTCAGCATGCCATAAATGATAACACTTATTTGAAATGTTCACTTAATGATAACAATGATCTTCCACTAAAATAAAGATATCCAGAGACTTAAACAAATTAGCTGTTTAAAAATTTAAATACTAGGCCAGATGCAGGGGCTCATACCTGCAATCCTAGCACTTTGGGAGGCTGAAAGAGGAGGATCACATGAGCCTCGGAGTTTGAGGCTACAGTGAGTCATGATCCTACCATTGCACTCCAGCCTCAGTGACAAGAGACCCTGTCTCCAAAAAAATTATGATACATAAGTAATTTTAAACAATTTGCCTTAGTTTATGTTATGAGGGCTTTTTTGAGGGGGGGGCCTTAAAGTCCTACAATTTGGTCCTTTGTCATTTACATCTCTAATAAAGGTATTAAAATATCTAGTAATTTTAAAAAATTGACTTATATGCAACGAATATGACTGGAAGAAAAAGTTTTCATATACAAATGAAAATTTCTCATGATTTAGCCTTTGAGCCATTGAAGGTTTGGTAGATAATAGGTGTCATTTAAACTTCTCTCAAACATTAGTAGATTTTGAAAAAAGAATGAAAATATTGAACATATTTTAGATAGATTTATTTATATATGGTTGGGTTTTGTTTATAGTCCTAAACTTTGAGCAAATCTGAATAAATTGAGAATTTATTTCCATTTGTGTTTTCTTTCTTTCTTTTTTTTCCTTTTGAGATGGAGTTTTGCTCTGCTGCCCAGGCTGGAGTGCAGTGGCACAATCTTGGCTCGCTGCAACCTCTACCTCCCAGGTTTAAGCAATTTTCCTGCCTCAGGCTCCTGAGTAGCTGTGACTACAGGCACGCACCACCATGCCAGGCTAATTTTTGTATTTTTAGTAGAGATGGGGTTTCACCGTGTTGCCTAAGCTGGTCTTGAACTCTTGACCTCAAGTGATTCGCCCACCTTTGCCTCCCAATGTGCGATATTACAGGCATCAGCCACTGTGCCCTCTCTCCCTCCCTTCCTCCCTTCCTTCTATCCTTCCCTTCCTCCCTCCCTCCCTCCTTCTTTCCTTCTGTTCTTTCTTTTATTTCTTTCTCTTTCTTTCCCTCCCTCCCTCCCTTCCTTCCTTCTGACAGGTCTCACTATGTTGCCCAGGCTGGAGTGAGTGGCTACTCACAAGTGCTTTCATAGTGCACTGCAGCCTTGAACTCCTGGCCTCAAGTGATCCCACCTCAGCCTCCTGAATAGCTGGAACTACAGGTATATACTACCATGCCTGACTTCTTTTTCCATTTGACTTATACGTATTTAGGCCATCAAGCTATTCTAGCTTTTTTTTCAATCAGCTATGCATATAGGTTTCTCACTTTTATCAGATGTTCCGTTATTAACATTCTATTTTGTTCTCCCTTACACTTTGGTAATAACAGCTTCACTTCTTTTATCGGTTTTTAATTTCTTAGACGTAAACAGTGATATGGTTTGCCTGTGTCGCCACCCAAATCTCATCTTGAATTGTAGTTTTCATAATCCCCACATGTCGTGGGAGGGACCAAGTGGAGAGAATTGAATCATGGAGGTGGTTTCACCCAACCTGTTCTTGTGATAGTGAGTTAGTTCTCACAGGCTCTGATGGTTTTATAAGGGACTTCCCCCTTAGCTGGGCACTCATACTTCTTGCTGTCGCCATGTGAAGGGGGATGTGTTTGCTTTCCCTGCTGCCATAATTGCAAGTTTCCTGAGGCCTCCCCAACCATGCTGAACTGTGAGTCAATCAAACCTCTTTCCTTTTTTTTTTTTTGGAGACAGTCTCACTCTGTTGCCCAGGCTGGGGTTCAGTGTCACAGTCATAGGTCACTACAGCCTTGAACTCCTAGGCTCAAGATATTCTCCCACCTCAACCTCCTGAGTAGCTGGGACTATAGGCATGCACCACTACACCTGGCTACTTTGTGTATTTTTAGTAGAGATGGGGTTTTACCATGCTAGCAGGGCTGGTCTTGAACTCCTGGTCTCAAGTGATCCACCCACCTTGGCCCCCCAAAGTGCTGATATTATAGGTGCGAGCCACCGTGCCTGTCCAAACCTCTTTCCTTTATAAATTACTCAGTCTCAGGGATGTTTTTATTAGCAGCATGAAAATGGACTAATATAAACAGTTTTTAGGCCATGTTACATATATGATGTTAGCATGTGTCCCTCTAGACTCTAATTTTGTAGCCTAGTATTTTCCAACATTTAAGAACATTTAGATCAAATAGCACATCTCCTATGAAATTGTTAGAAACCTAAACCTCCAAAGTTGGATCACCAATTTTTCTCCCATGATTCTTTTTTTTGTTATTTTTGTGACGGAGTCTTGCTCTGTCCCCCAGGCTGGAGTGCAGTGGCGTGATCTTGGCTCACTCCACATTTGTCTCCCGGATTCAAGCAGTTCTTCTGCCTCAGCCTCCCGAGTAGCTGGGACTACAGGCGCGTGCCACCACATCTGGCTAATTTTTGTATTTTTAGTAGAGATAGGATTTTACCATATTGGCCAGGCTGGCCTCAAACTCCTGACCTGGTGATCTGCCTGCCTCAGCCTCCCAAAGTGCTGGGATTACAGGCGTGAGCCATCGTGCCTGGCCAATTCTTAATGCTACCTCCATTTATAACACATTTTATGATGCTCTTTTTCAGTAAACAGTGAACTACTCTAAAGCAACAAAACCGTTTTTCACTGTGAAAACAGTGGGCGCAGCCCAACATGTATTAGGTACTCAATAATATCTGCTGATAAAGACAGATTTTTTGCAGTGGATATGTTACATCCTAATGAAATTACTTCAGCAAATATTGTCACTATATTTTAATATTTGGATATTTTAATTTAATATAAAAGTAAATAAAATGAAGAGTGTAGGAAGTCTTTATCCCGCATACCTCAAGAATTAGACTATAGAGGAATTCTGTTTTCCAAAATCAGATTTCAGACTAATTTCATAATACATAATTATGATCTAAATTGCCCATTTTAAGCTTAAATGGTGTGTGTGTGTGTGAGAGAGAGAGAGAGAGAGCGTGCTGAACAGGTAGCCTCCTTCCAACAATATGGTCCCACGATCACTTTTAAGGAAATGTTCAAGAAGTAATTGACCCTGTTGGCTAATTTTTCTCGGGAGCAACAACTCATATCACTAGTGATCAAAACAAAATTGTCATTTTTGACAGATGTCCCCAAACATTTAGACAGACTGTTAGATTAATGCTTTTAGGGAACTAAGAGGATATATTTTACAGTCTGCTGTAGAATTAAGAGTAGCTGTGACAATTTGGCTGTGGGGTAACTTCTTTCCTCCTTTGTGAAACAGGAGCATAATACCAGCCTCATAAGTATGTTTTAGCTTTTTATATACATGAAATGTTTATTTTAGCTTTATTTGTACTGTCAAAAACTTAAACCAAACTAAAGGTCCACCTGGAAAGAAATAGTTGAATAAAATTGGTACATTCCTGCAATGGAACTATCCCATCTGTTAAAAACAAATGATCATATCTGTGTCAGTTGAACTGGATGTGTGTCCATCGTATAGCAAGTGAGAAAAACATATCACAGGATAAATAATTGCACTTTTGTAAAAAAAAAAAAAAAGCCATAATTCCCAATTTTTGTTTATATAGCATTTTGTTTATGCTTAAAAGGAAAGGAGGAATAATGTTCTCTTCATACCTCTTTGATAGCGCCACTTGAGCATGTATGCTGTATTTTCCCACCTCACAGTTTTAGTAGCCAAGGTCTACTTTTTTAAATTGACAAATAAAACTTTTATATATTTGTGGTGTACAATATGGTGTTTTGATATGAGTATACATTATGAAATGGTGGTCCACTTTTTTTTTTTTTTGATGATGGTTTGCACAGATTTCTGGAGCTCCAACAGAGTTCTACAATTTAAACAGATCCGTTGCTGCAATTTGAGAAATAACATAACCCTCAATGAAATCCTCCTTCTTAGTAAAGTGAGATATTCCTTTCAGTGGGCAACAATACAAACTCATTTTTTTTTTTTTGGCTGCTCACTAGTATACAGGGCACATAAATGACCCTTTAGTTGACAGCATAGAAATCCTGAATTTCTTATTGTCACTAGTGATCTCCATACAATACAGAGGCTGTTAAAAGCTTACCTGATGCTGGGCGTGGTGGCTTATGCCTGTAATCCCAGCACTTTCGGAGGCCAAGGCAGGCAGATCACTTGAGGTCAGGAGTTCGAGACCAGCCTGGCCAACACGGTGAAACCCCATTTCTACTAAAAATACAAAAATTAGCCAGATGTGGTGGCATGCACCTGTAATCCCACCTACTCAGGAGGCTGAGGTGGGAGAATTGCTTGAACCCAGGAGATGGAAATTGCAGTGAGCCGAGATTGTGGCATTGCACTCCAGGCTGGGTAACAGAGCAAGACTCCGTCTCAAAAAAAAAAAAAAAAAAAAAATGCTCAACCGATACAGGTAAAAGAGTCAGGGAGAATTGCATAAGGAACCTGACAACCATTAAGCCCCGTGGCTTCACTAAACTTATTCAGCCTTCAAATTTGAATTCTAGAAATCTATACAACTAGACAGTACTATTTGGCCACCTGTAACAATAATAGATTCATTGGTTTGTTTTTGATGGTTAATACAAGAAAATACCTTGGGGAGGAGTAATTCTGTGATTTGATATTATCAAGAATGCTGCCCATTATATAATTTAATGTTTCTCTTATAATGTAGTGAAACCATAGAGATGGAAAACCATTAAGACTATTTTGTTTATGTACGAAATTTCCTGAACAGAAGGGAGATAAATTTGAGAGACATTATACAAGAAGAATTGACAGATTGTGACAGTGAACGTTCCCGAGGTCTAATGTGTGCAGAAGTAGACTGAAATCTTAAGGGTTTCTAGATCAAGTTACCTTTCATAAAAATAGAGAAGGAAACAGGAGAAGGTAATTTGAGTGTAGGGTATAGATGAGAGTTCACGTTGGGATATGTCAACTTTGGTGGGATGTGATATTGGAAAGAGGACTCAGAAATTCCCATGTGCCAATCCATTTTCTCTGAAATTCAAAATATTACCAATCAAATTCAAACTGTTAGAAATCAAACTGTTATGAAATTCAAACTGTTAGTAATCAGTACTTATCTAGGATGGTTAACACTGGCATTAGGACAGAAGGTACTTATATGTGAAAGCATCTGGCACACAGTAGGTATGGAGTAATGTTTGCTTTTGCATCTTTAATTCCCAGAAATCATTCTACCAAAGAAACGGAATCTCATGGAATAAAACTCCCTATTATTAAGAAGACATTTTTAGGTTTATAGGATTTTTAAATTGTATGCATCATTTTCAGTAAATTTTAAGGGTATTACAATAGTAAGATTACTAGGAATAAATGTTAAGACTAGAAATGTAAAAAATGAAAACTCACAGGTTATTTGAGATATAATACCGTTCATTTTTAACATCTCAGCAAGCTCCTTCATTACCTCCATGCCACTACATTCAATGGATATCAGTCCTCTTTTTGCTGAATTTCTTAGTCAACTTATTTATCACTCTCTCCTTGAAACATTCTTTTTTTCCTTCAATGTCATAATAGCACATTCTCTTCCCGGCTTGTCTTTATACCCTTCTTCTCTGCCTCCATCGCAGACTCAGTCTTCTTTCCTCCTGGCCTTTAAAAAGTGCAGTTTCTGAAGGCTCTGTTCCTAGGATCTTTTCTCTATTCACCCTCTACTCTCTTTGCCCAACTATCACAACTTTCCCCATTAAATTATCATCTGTATACCAAAGATACCCAAATTTATGTCTCAGTCTTAGACCTTTCCCTTTATATATGCAACTGACCACTCAGTATGTCTATTTGGATGTCTCACAGGTACCTCAAACTCAACATGTCTGAGGCCAAAGTGATGATATTCTACTTAAATGCTATCTTTTTCTTCCAGCGTCCCTCATCTCAGTAAACAGCCTCACCATACATCCAATTGTGTATCTCAGGAAGCCAGATGTCATCCTTTTTCCATTCTGCACAGTCATATCCCACATCCAGTCCAACACGTGTTACTGTTGATTTTACCATCCCTATACCTTTCCCATCCATCCATTTTTATCCATCTTTACTATCACAACTTTATACAGGTGGAGTCATCTCTCACCAATAGTAACCTGCTCAGTGTCTTCTTTAAATCCGTTATGGCTCCCCTCCATTTTGTTCTCCATGCTAGAATGAGAATAGTGTTTTCTTTTTGACAGAATCTCGCTCTGTTACCCAGGCTGGAGTGCAGTGGCGTGATCTCAGCTCACTGCAACCTCTGCCTCCTGGGTTCAAGTGATTCTCCTGTCTCAGCCTCCCAAGTAGCTGGGATTACAGGTGCCTGCCACCATGCCCTACTAATTTTTGTATTTTTTGTAGAGATGGGGTTTCATCATGTTGGCCAGGCTGGTCTTGAACTCCTGACCTCAGGCAATCTGCCTGCCTTGGCCTCCCAAAGTGTTGGGACTATAGGCATGAGGCATGATGCCTGACCCAGAATAGTCTTTTAAATATGCAGATCTTTTCATGTCAACCCTGCTGAAAATCCTTTTCAATCAGTAAGTCCTAACAGATCCTCTCTATATAAGCTCTTATACTTAGCATAACCCTTTTTCAGAGACACCAGCTTCTGTTACTTTCATATCTATATGTTGCTTTGGTTTCAGTCTCTGCCCAGAATTAGGGAAGTTCATGGAGATGCCAAAAGATTGGCACTAATCCTCTAACCTTTCTCACTCCATGCAAAGTAATTTGTAGGAAATTTTATTATTGTTTTAATTTTCTATGGAAAAAATGTTTTATTTGCCTCTGTTCATATTCTATAAATACAGAATATCTTACAAAAGGTATAAAAACCTAAACCGTTTTATGATGAAAGATCAAAACCAAATTACATAGGGATGAAACAACTCCAGCATTAACGTCAGAAGGAGCTCAGGGGCCCTTTGTACATCATGACATTTTAAAACACATATTTAAACCTGTCATGATTGTTAGATTATATTCTTCTAGGATGGTAGAAGTGGTTTTAGAATCATAGTGGGCAACCTTTTTCACCTTTCTAACCCTTATTTGCCTTGTAAGTAAAATGGGATAATAAAGTTACCTACATTCCAAAGTGATTTTGAGGACTAAATAAGATAAAGTATGTAAAGTACCTAAAACGAGCGTGGCACATAGTAATGAAAGTATCATAGTAAAAAAGTAGTAAAAAAGTACGTAGTAAAAAAGTATCAATATTCTTTTTTGCCATGTCACTTCCAGCTCCTAGATGAAGAAGCTTATCCTCTTGGGAGTCGTCAGGCACAAAGTCCACTGTACCCCTTCTGTCCGTGCGATGATTTCTGCCAGTGGTGGAGACTCTGCTGTCCCCTGGTGGCATTTGTCCTTCATTTATTCAATGTTCTGGCTCAGAAGACCTACAGTTATCCTTAGATACTTGTAAATTTTATAGCAGGCAAAACCTGAGAGTTGCTATCTCATTCTGATCTGAAAATTATGACTCTTGTAGTAGAAGCAACTGTTTGTCTATGTGGTTCAGAGCAGGGATTCTTGGTTAGGAATCTCTCCCCATATGTTACTGTCTCATCAACATCAGTGCTTCCTCTAGGAAGGAGCAGAATCATTTCATCTCCTCTTTAAGGAGTGACATGCTAACTTGTTCTTTGGAGTTCTGTCTTTGGTTTCAGAGTCTGATTCAACAGACAGGATCCTAAAATTTCCTCTAAGTCTGATGTCCTTCCTAATTCCTTATCTTTGACAAAGGGGTTGGATGTGACTTCAGATTTGTCTGGGACCCTAGTAAGGACCTCAGTGATCTACAGCTATGCCCATGTAAAGGAATAAAGTTAGATGTGTATGAAATACAACTTTATTTTTCTGTAACTCCTCTGAAATTCAATTTTGAATTGCCTGTTTTGAAGGTCTGGTAATATCATAATCTGTGTCTATTTCTGGTCGTCTTCCTTTTTCTCCCTTGGGGTTGGATCTAAATTCAAAAAGTCCTAATATAACAGCAGATTTGGGGGTTGGGAGCCTCTGGTTCTCAAAATGATCTGTCTACACAGGCATCCAATGAGAAATTCATGATCTTAACTCAGTTATCGTTCCCACAAACCTCAAATGAGTTCAGAGCTCCATTCTGCAAGCTCCCTTTAAATGTGGAGGCTGCCTTTTCTTTTCCATGCCAAATATGGGTGCACAGGGATATTGTTTTATTTCCACTTCAAGTTAGGGCATACAAAATCTCTTGGACCCTGTCTAGTTCCCATTTACCTACTCACACCATGAATCATGTTCTCTTTCTGGGGCCTATTGCCTTCCTGAGACAGTTCAGGAATCAGGGAACACATCCCTCTGCTCCTGTGTCTCACAAACCCATCTACAGAGGTTTGGTGGCTTCCCAGGTATGTGATGAGGACAATGGTAAGACTCCCTGTCCCTGGGACTGTGGAAATCGGCCTTGCCACTGCCTCCTCTCTTAATTTCCCCTGTGCACCATCCACAATTTTGTCTTCTCCCAAAGTAGAAAGTGGATTTTCTTTTTGTTGTTTTTTTTTCCTTCTGAGAATGGAAAGCCATGATCTTACAAAAGATGTTTTGTCCAAATCTTTTGCTATGCCAAGAGTCTTATCTGTTTCTGTAAAGCCAAGCCTTTTGCAACACCAAAGCCAGGAAGAGAATGCCTTTGTTCTCTGTGCTTTCCTTGCTGTCACTTCTTTCTTTGAAAGCAAAGAGCACAGAATGCCTAGCTGCTTGTTTGGGGTGCAGTGATGGGCAATGAGATTGAGGGAAGAAAATATTGGGAAGGAAGGCAATCTATTAATATCATTCTACCACACTTATGAACAACAGACAGAAATTTTAACAACAGGGCTATCAGAGGAAAATTCCCCACTCCATCTGGCTGAAACTGTGTCCTCAGCCCTAAGAAACGGGGCGTGCTTTTGTTTCTTCTGCTCTGTTCCTTGCTAAGCACAGACAAGATGTCAGAACTCAGAAGTCCTGTTCCACGTAAGCAGACTGACAGTAGGACAAGTGTCTTCTAGGAGAAGGTTTATCTTTTCACTAGAGATCTAGTTCTGAGTGGTTTTGAAAGGCACAATTCTATTTGGTTTGGTTCTAGGAATATGGCAGTTTATATAAAGCTGTTGCTTTACTGTGAAAAACCTAGGCACAGTAAGAGTAACATTTGAATTAATCTTTTACACACAGAAGCCTGTATAGCAGGAAGAGTCATTTTTTTTCCTTGTAAGAATGCAAAGGAATCCTCAAAACCCCTTTGAAGCTTTAACATCCATTTTAAAATATGTTGATGTCAGTAACTATTATAATAAAGGATAAGCTACTTACGGTTAATAATCATTGCTTATACTTATTGAGTACTTACTATGTGTCAGATACTAAAACATTTTTATTTAATCCTCTTCATTTAATCTTCATAATAATCTTAGGAGATAAATATTATATTCTAATTTATAGGTGAGGAAAGTGAGGCACAGAGAGGCTAAGTAACTCATCCAAAGGCACAAACTATTATGTTAGAGACTGAATGTGAACCGCAGAATTCTGACGGCAGAGAAAATGTGCTTACCTAAGTATACTCATCATGATAATGGTTGAGAAGCTATTGCATATGAGTGACAATTCTTGTAATAACATGTTAAATTTAAGCTAGTAGATCAGAAGAAAAATGTTAATGTGAATTTATTGTGATACATGTGAGACAAAGTATACGTTACCAGTTTGCAGCCTAGACATGAAACTGGATTAATGAATGATTTTGACGCTCTTGTTTATGAAGGGACACAGAGATTTTGTTCTGACCCATCCTGGATCTTCAGGGAATGATGAATAAATACCATGAATAAACATCAGGAATTGGAGAAAATAAAAATTAACATTTTATATTAATTTTAATGTGCTGGAATTTGCAAGGATCAGCATGGAAATCTGATAATCATTTTGAAATACACCCAAAGACATGGAAATACAATTTCTTGTTAACATTATTTTATAAAATTCTCAGAGCCAGTTGTATTTTGTATAAATCATTCATGCATTCAAGAATATTTACTGAGCACCTACTGTGTTAGGCACTGTTAGAAGTGCTGGGGATAAGAGTAATGAAAAAAACAAAGGTTCTTGTCCTTGTGGAGCTAAATTTTGTTTTTTTTTTTAACTCCTCCTCCTATCATTCCCAAGGACCTGATTTTTAATGAACAGGTGAAATAAGTAAACAGCATATTACAAAGTTATAGGTGCTATGGACAAATAAATTAGGGGTACCTTTTGAGTTTGTTCCTCTCATTATTCCTTTTTCTTTCTATTTCAGGGATAAAATGGGCTAGGTTACACAACTGCTTCTCATTCTGAAAATTCAGTCTGAAGGAGCTAGACAAAAATACAAACCAAAGTCTGACTTCCGATTTCAGCATTGAAAACCAGTTGATGTGGTTGGGCTTTGTGTCCCAACCCAAGTCTCATCTTGAATTGTAATCCCCATAATCCCCATGTGTCTAGGGATCATGGAGGTGGTTTCCCCCATGCTGTTCTTGTGATAGTGAGTTCTCATGAGATCTGATAGTTTTATAAGGGGCTGTTCCCCCTTTGCTCCTTACTCTTCTATCTTGTGCAGCCATGTGAGAAGGTCCAAGCGTGCTTCCCCTTCACCTTCTGCCATGATTGTTAGTTTCCTGAGGCCTCCTGAGCCATGTGGAACTGTGAGTCAATCAAACTTCTTTCCTTTATAAATTATCCAGTCTCGGGTATTCCTTTATAGCAGTGTGAAAATGGGCTAATTAATACACCAGTGGTCCAGACCCACCTGAAGTAGCAGTACTATCTGAAAAACTGGCTTCTCATGGACAAATAACATTCTTGTTGCCCATTTTCACTTTATAAGTATATGCAGTTCCTCCCGCTTTGAAGAGGCTCTTCACCTATTCCCTCCTTTCCTGTCTTACTTGCCACATACGCTCCTGTGACTGATCTTACTCATATTTCTGATCTTAGAAAAGGCTGCTGTGTTCAGTGGCCCTGCAGTGTTTGTCTTTTTCCTATTAAAATGAATAGGACTGTGCTGAATCCTATGCTGAATGTGATTGTCTTTTTCCTATTAAAACACTAATTATATTGCATTGTAGAGTTTTATTCAATTGTCTTTCTCCCCCATAAGACTGTATAATTTGTGTAATTAAAAATAAGGTGCCAGGTGTGGTGGCTCATGCTTGCGACATCTTGGAGGCCACAGTGTGCAGACTGCTTGAGCCTAGGAGTTCAAGACCAGCCTGGGAAACATGGAGAAACCTCATCTCTACTGAAAATACAAAAATTACCAGTGCATGGTGGGAGGATCATTTGGGCCCAGAAGGTCAAGGCTACAGTGAGCTGTGATTGCACCACTGCACTCCAGCCTGGGTGACAGCACAAGACCCTGTCTCAAAAAAAAAAAAAAAAAAAAGGATCAAGATTATGTTTTTTCATCATTGTATCATCAGCACTCGGAATAGAGCCTGGCATATAATAATAATAATAGTAAGAGGTAAATATTTGTCATATAATTGAATCAACTTTTGTTGGGTATCTATGTGGGCATGCATATGTATGTATCCATTTTGTTAATGAGGCAACTTAGTGATTACAAAGAAAAATTCAATCAATATAATATCCTTAGAACAAAACTTATTGGTTCGTTTTAAAATTTCACCAACACCTATTTTTTTTTTTGCAAAAGGTATGTTGGTATTTTAATTAGAAACAACTCTACAAATTGGTTTATTTATTTATTGTTTAAAAAATATTTTTTGTAGAGATAGGGTTTCGCCATGTTGTCTAGGCTGGTCTTGAACTCCTAGGCTCAAGCCTTCCACTTACCTTGGCCTCCCAAAGTGCTGGGATTAGAGGCATGAGCCACCATGCCGTGCCAACAAATTGTTTTTTTTTTTTTATGAGTACCTAGTAATACATGTAATTTATCTTTTACTTTTTCTTTTTTCTTTTTGTTGAGGCAGAGTCTGGCTCTCTCGCCAGGCTGGAGTGCAGTGGTGCAATCCTGGCTCATTGCAACTTCTGTTTTCCAGTTTCAAGCAATTCTCCTGCCTCAGCCTCCCGAGTAGCTGGGACTATAGGCACGCACCACCACGGCCGGCTAATTTTTTGTACTTAGACTAGAGACAGGGTTTCACCATGTTGTCCAGGATGGTCTCCATCTCTTGACCTCATGATCCACCCGCCTCGGCCTCCCAAAGTTCTAGGATTACAGGCGTGAGCCACTGCACCTGGCCTACCTTTTACTTTTAAAAATATTTATTATGAAAAAATTTAAATATGCAAAATAAAGGAGAGTAGTATAATAAACTCCCATGCACCAATCACCTGCCAGGCCAATTTTGTTTCATCCACAACCCCACCCACTTACCTGACTCCAAGTTATTTTAAAACAGCTTCAGGCACCACAGCATCTAATTTTCAGTGATTTTAAAAAGGAGTGTATAAGAATTCTTTAGAGATTACAAAGCAAATGCTTACCCATTATCATTTTCCATTCTCATACTCTGTTCTTTTGCACTTTACTGAACAGGAAATGAGAAGGATTCAGAGAAATTATGACTGTTCTTTGGTAACATTTCTAGTATATGTGTAGTCAGAACTTGAACCTTTTGCTTTTTTTCTCTTTTTTAACATCAACTTTTGTGCTTAGTCCAGTGCATAACATCATAGGCAAATTCAAACTGAGAATAGGAACCAGTTGTTCTTTAACCAATAACCCTTCTAACGTTTACATATCCTAAGGCCAGTTAGCAAGTGGGACACGAACCTTCATCTGGAGGGATGGTGGCAGTTTTGACAGGGGAAAATCAGCAGTGGTCTTTCCTTCCAAAAAGCCACTCTTTTTGCTGCTGACGCAAGGCTCCTGGCTTTTGAGACATAATCTGAGTGCTGGATTCCAATACTTTTTACTTTCTTATAAGAAAAAAAAATGTTAAACATCTAAGGATTATCTTATGCCTTATTGATAAAGTAAGCCTCAGGCTGAATCCAAATTGCTGAACTCCACCAGAACCAGAGGGCAAAGCATCTACACAGGGACTTACCACTTTTCTGCAAAATTAGGCTTTATTAAGAGGCTTTATATGTTCTCTTCATATATATATATATATATATATATATATATATATAATATATAAAGTGTAAGTATTTTATACAATCCCTATAAAGGAAAAGTGAAATATAGTAATATAGGTGTGTTTTTTTTTTTTTTTTTTTTTTTTGACACGGAGTCTTGCTCCGTCTCCAGGCTGGAGTGCAGTGGCACAATCTTGGCTCACTGCAACCTCCGCCTCCCAAGTAGCTGGGAATACAGACGCGCGCTACCACGCCTGCCTAATTTTTTTGTATTTTAGTACAGACGGGGTTTCACCATGTTGGCCAGGATGGTCTCGATTTCCTGACCTCGTGATCCGCCCGCCTCGAACTCTTCAGATGGTGGGCTTACAGGCGTGAGCCACCGCGCCCGGCCAAATTCAGTTTTATCGCGAATCAAAAACCTGTGCTCTCTTCTGGACTCTCAGCTCTAGCTGTTTGGAGCGTTTACTCTAACCCGTATCAGTTACATTGTAATGTGAAGATCAAATTGTAACGACATGGCAGTAATAAGTCTCCTATTGGTTGGGAACCACCAGTTTCTGCCAGGCATTGTACTGATTCATGTCTTTAATCCTCAAAACGACTTTCCAAGGTCAGCGTTTTTATCCTTTTTCCAGACGAGCAAACTGAGTTTCAGATAAGTCACACCCCAGTTGGTGGCAGCTGAGGCTGGCTTGGGGCTGACTCTAAAGCTCTACGCCACGATGGTAGGAAAGTCAATGAAACACAAGCGAGAAGAAGAATGAGAACTGGGACCGTAACTTCACTAAATGAGAAACAAGGTAGAGCTGGCCAAGGTCACACGAGTCGCTCAGGAGCGTTGAAACGGCGCGCGGGGGAGTGGGGCGGTGCCGGAAGTCAGGTCGCGGCTTCCGGGCCTCGCACCGGAAGTGGCCGGTCCGCGTTGCAGCCAGTCTCTGGAGGGGGCAGGCACGTTAAGAGTTTGAGCTGCCGGGCTGCCACGAGGTTCGCGGATCCTGCGTGCAAACGCGTCTGCAAGTCGAGATGTCGCACCCGTCCCCCCAAGCCAAGCCATCCAACCCCAGGAACCCTCGAGTCTTCTTTGACGTGGACATCGGAGGGGAGCGAGGTGAGCGGAGTCTGACGCTCGCGGAAAGGCCCGGAGGAGGCGGGGGTTCCCGGGATTTGGGGGATTCCAAGGTTAGATTGAGGCTCCGGCCAGTGGCTGCTCAGTGTCGCGGAGGCAGCCTAGGCTGCCCAGCCTGGTCCGCTGGGACAAGCCCGGGCACCTAGGGCTAGAGCGATTCAGCGCACTTGTATCAATGCCATCGGTCGTGCATAAGTTTCTGGAAATTTGTAGTTTGGGACTCGTGGCCTTTAGGTTTGCCTCTCCTGATTTGGTTGCACTTCCACGCCACCTTTGCACCATCATGTTAGCATGAAATAAGATTATTTTATGTTTGCAGTGAGACAGTTCAGAAAGCACATCCTGGGTTATTCGTCTGCTGGGCCCCAGCGAACTGTGTTTGCCACATGAGATAATATATCAGCACGTGCTGTGTTATTTATACGTTAAAGGGACTCCTTTGCTCATAGCTTTTGCCTTATTACTGATTCTTAACTTAGAGGTCCATTCAGATGGGCAAACATTTTCTCTGATTTGCCGTTGGGAAAATGCGTTCAACGTAGTGATGTCGTTGCCTGGGTTACATAGCCGCTCAGAAGTTACCTAATGCCTGGTGAATTAGGGAGCGTGTTGTTTTGTAACTGGATTGGCCTTGTTCGGGAACATGTTAGAATTGCTGACCATGCAGTGTGTTTGAATGGATGTACAGGACACACACGTTTACACCTATATTCAGTTTGTTGCAACGAGCTATGGCTAGGTTTGTTCTCACCTGTCTTAGGTGCTGTCTAGAGGAGGAACTTTTACAGCTTTTGCTTTAGAGGCTGCACTAGGCAGTTTGCACAGAGCACAAAGGCTGCAGGTATACATAACACGTGGCCAGTCCTTCCCAAAGGCTGTTTCATTTTCTCCTCTTGGTTGCTTGGTGATTGGAAATTCTCAGTACCTCTTGAAGAAATTACTCCAGATTTAAATCTATTTGTATTTAATGATATCTATTACATGGTGCTAATTTTCTGGTTAGTATAATTGGTTATGATACTTTGTATGACGTTTCAAATCTGTTTACATACATACATGACAGTAGATAGACTAAATTTGAATATTAGGAGAATGCCACTAAGGTTCACCAATTCTACTAGTGAGTATATTCAAAGGAAATGAAGTTAGTATGTCAAAGAGGTATCTGCACTCCCATGTTCATTGCAGCATTATTCATGATAGCCAAGATAATGGAATCAAACTAAGTTTCCATCTACAGATGGATTTTTTAAAAAATGTGGTATGTGTGTACAATGGAGTACTATTCACCCATAAAAAAGAATGAAATCTTGTTACTTTTGACAACATGAATTAACATGGAGGACATTATGTTACATCAAATAAGCTGGGCACAGGAAGACAAATACCGCATGATCTCACTTGCATGTGGATTCTAAAAAAGTTGACCTTGAATTAGAGAATGGAATGGTGGACTTCAGGGGTTGGGTAGATATTGATCAGGGAGACCTAATTTCAGTTAGAAAGCAGGAGTAAGTTCAAGAGATCTGTAGTATAACTATAGTTAATAACAATGTGTTGTGTTCTTGAAATTGCAAAAAAAAAAAAAAAAGGCAATAAAAGGGAACTTGATAATTCATGATTGATCTGCTACCATTGTTATACCAATCTTCCTTTTATCATTTGCCTATTTGGTTGTTTTGCAAACTGACAAGATTTTCTTTTCTTTTAGTGGGTCGAATTGTCTTAGAGTTGTTTGCAGATATTGTACCCAAAACTGCAGAAAATTTTCGTGCACTATGTACAGGAGAAAAAGGCATTGGACCCACGACTGGAAAACCTCTCCATTTCAAAGGATGCCCTTTTCATCGAAGTATGTATAAATTTTCTGAATTTTATTATTTTTCATGTAGACAAGTCCTATTCTTTGGGAGTCTGCGAAGAAAACACTAAGTAGGAAGTGAAGGTTAAAAAGTGCTATTGGCTTCCACATCTGAGGCAGTAACTCAGTTTCATAAAGGTTAGGCTGTGCCAGGTGGAATTACTTAATGGCACTAGGTTTATCTCTAGAGAATGGACTTCCCTAGCTTTACAGGTCCTCTCATTCTCCTTCGCTCTAAGATGATTTGATTGAGAAAGGAAGGCCACAGTAAACTGACCTTAGGTAGCTTCATTGCCTGGTGACAAAAAAGTTATGTTTAATTTTTGGGCATGAGTGCTTGAGAAGGCAGCAGATTTGAAGATTCAGTGTTTTGGGCACACAGGTGATAATGTGATAAAAATATGCCATTTCATACTGCTTATCACACTTTGTAATCAGTCATACCTTTGTTTCGTGATAATGGTTCCCCCAGTAGATGCAGGCTCTATGAGTTCAAGAACTATATGTTTTCACCATTTTGTTTTCAGCATCTAATACAGTTACTGAATAGGAACTCAGTAAATATTTCTTTAATAAATAGGCAAATAAGCAATAATCACATGAGCAACGTTTTAAAAAATGATTTATTAAGAAAAAAATTATGGCTGGGTGCGGTGGCTCACTCCTGTAATCCCAGCACTTTGGGAGGCCAAGTTAGGTGGATCACCTGAGGTCAGGAGTTCAAGACCAGCCTGGTCAATGTGGTGAGACCCCATCTCTACTAAATATACAAAAATTAGCTAGGTATGGTGGTGGGTGCCTATAATCTCAGCTACTCAGGAGGCTGAGGCAGGAGAATCGCTTGAACCTAGGAGGGAGAGGTTACAGTGAGCTGAGATTGCGCCATTGAGCTCCAGCCTGGGCAACAAGAGCGAAACTTCATCTCAAAAAAAAAAATAACATTTTGTTAAAAAAGTATTTGAACTATTTAATTTTAAAGAAAACCTGAAATATGCTAATAAAGTATATGCAGAAAATATTTAACATAGCAAGCGTGAGAGTGCTATCCTTAGGTCTGCCTATAAGAGTAGCACTTGGCTGGAGTCGGGGAACTTGATACTTAAACCATTTCCTAAATAGTAAGGGAGATTTACTATGCCTAGTTTATTTGTACAAACATGAACATCTGCTTTCTTTTGGGGAGTCTGGAATTTTGGTACATGCTAGGTAGAGTGTGCCTGATAAATACCTTGGGTGCTGAGTCTCTAATTGGCTCTCCTGGGGAGAACTGTTGTGTACATGTTGCTGCATTTCTGTTGCTGGGGGAAGTGTGTGTTCTGTGGCACTTCATGGGAGGGAGAAAGCATAAGGAAGCATGCATATGGATGTCTCCAGACTCTGCCTGTGTCTTTCCCCTTATCATCCCGCTGTGTATCTTTACCACTGTGATACAACCAAATGCTGATTCTTGTGAGCTCTAGGGTTCTCTGGACATGGAAGTAATCTTGGCAACTTTTGACACAAAGTGATGTATTTGCTGAAAATTTTCCGTTAGGGTAGAACAAATCTGGAAATAATTGGTCTTTATTCAGCCGACATTATTGAGTGACTAATATTTGCACATGCACATAGTTACAAGGATGTAAAACAATACAGTTGCTGTTCTTAATGAGTTCATTGTTTGCTGGAAGGGGCAGATCATAATGCTGTATGTTATGGAGGCAGAGTCAAGATACTATGGGAGAAAATTTAGGATATACAGCTTTGGGGTTTCAGTGACAGTTTTATGGGGGAAGTATCATTTGAACTGATTTTCTGAATGTTAGCAGGGATCAGGCAGTGAAAGTAGTTTGGATTCCTACGGTGAAAATCCTTGAGTTTGGAGTTGTGGGGATGGGTGGGGAAAGAAACAGGAGAGTGACATGACTAGAGTCATGCACTAGGAAGCAGTCTGTGCTTTTTTATGAGTGACTATTGCCAAATGCATCCATGTCTCAGTCACTAATAGCCATTTTCCTTTTTTGTAGTTATTAAGAAATTTATGATCCAGGGTGGAGACTTCTCAAATCAGAATGGGACAGGTGGAGAAAGTATTTATGGTGAAAAATTTGAAGATGAAAATTTCCATTATAAGGTAAAATGAGAAAATGCATGTCATTGCTGATAAAAAGATTGTTATATATCTGGAATACTTGTTGGAATAAGACAATAAAAAATGTCTCAAGTGTGCTTAGATTTTCCATTTTCACTTTTGTAAATAATGGTTCTTTAATATGGAAAAGTTTTCTTTCAGTAATGATTTTATTTATTTAGCATTATTTCATTGTGATCCAATTTTTATATGCTTCAGTTAAGCCAGTGAGTTTTTAAGTGCCACCAACATCTGGCAAAATTGTTTCCAGGAAAAATGTTTTCATTGTTGGAAGCATGGTAACTTGTGCATCTTTATTCTTGAATTTGAAGAGCAACAAAACCATCACTAATATCCAGGATATCAGGGGATTTGCATACTAGCAGATATAGTTAATGTCTAAGCTCCTAAAAGACTTTAGTGGGGCGAGTGCCTTCTTACCTTCATTGTCCCAAGATGTAACTGGGGTATATTACATCATTCAGGTTATAGGAATGGATATGTAAGTACAACAGTAAAGTGATATTTTTGGAAATAAGGAATATGAGCAAGGTTATTAGGATAATTTGAAAAAATGTCATCAGTCTTCCGGAAAGCCAGTATTTATTGACTGCAGCTCTGTGCACAGCACTGTCACTGGCACCAAAGGGTTTATAAAAATGAAAGGCCTTGATGACAAGGCATCTATAATCCTACCTCAGAGATAAGATTAAAATACATGAGACTATTGGAGAATAATAGTATATAAATAAATGCTAAATTTATTGAATATCCTTGTTTGTATAACATTGTTAATACATACTATTTGTATACTGTAGGAGAAAGATGTGATTTATGCAGTCCAAATTATTATGGAAGTCACTGAGGAGGAATGGCTACTTAGGCTGTGCAGACTGGGTCTTGCAAGGTGGCAACATGGCTGAAATTTGGTTAGGCAGGAACTATAGTATTGATGCAGAATTTAAAAAGGGACGTGGGCGAGGAAAGACGAAGGCAATGAGCCGTCGAGGAAATAAAGTTCTAGTTACTATTGTACCAAAGGAAGCTACCAGAAGGATGAAAACTAAAGGTTATGTGATGATCACGTTGATATAGAGAAAAGGAGCCTATAGAAAAGACACATGGTTCTTGCTTTCTATAAACTTGGTGGCCTTGAATTCTGAATTTGATTTAGATTGAGGGGAGTAAAAGGCATTTCAGTGGGGTGGGGGTGTCATGAGATGTGTAACATCAGAGTTACAGTGCATGCACCAACAGGAATACATTTAGTAGAAGCCTAGGAGATAAAGTGAAAAGATTAAGAAATTGGGTTTCATAGAACCTTTTACAGGATTACGCCAAAGTAGGATTTTGATTTCAGATATATGCAGCAGTTTCTTTTGAGCACTCTCTGAAGAAGTGATTCACCTGGGATGAAAACCTAATCCAAATTCCATATGATTTGGATTCTTTGGAGATTAGGAAAGTATCAAACTGAATGTCTTGGGTGAATTCAGTATCCCATTATTGTTCCCAGTGTATTGATGTGTAAAGGAAGACTCATAAAGTAGGCATATTTATGAACTTAAAAGACTATTCAGGTCTTCCCAGAAAAAAAGAGTGCCTATCATAAAAAGGGCAAAATACAAGAGTTTCTTAATGCTGCATCTTCTTCTTAAAGATGAAGTATTAATATCTTCTCGTGACCAAGTTAGAAATAACCCTCCCCCTGACTATTTTTTCTGTTACCTTATTTACTTTCATAAGGTTTTTAAAAAAGTTTAAAAAGTGACTAAATGCTCTATGTTTTGTGAATTAAAGGTTGCAGTTTACAAGAAGTAAAAAGTACTTTACAAATTTTTAAAGTAAAAAGTAAAAAAATATAAAGTTTGATCTAAATAGTAGTATAGTCCACCCCAGTTTTATGTTCAGTAAAAGAACAATTCAGACTAACATACAGTTCAGAAAGAACATGTCTAACCTTGGTTTTCTTTTAATGCTTTTTATTTCTACAGCATGATCGGGAGGGTTTACTGAGCATGGCAAATGCAGGCCGCAACACAAATGGTTCTCAGTTTTTTATCACAACAGTTCCAACTCCTCATTTGGATGGGAAACATGTGGTGTTTGGCCAAGTAATTAAAGGAATAGGAGTGACAAGGATATTGGAAAATGTAGAAGTGAAAGGTGAAAAACCTGCCAAAGTAAGTAAAAAGTTACAGTGAAATGCACTTATTATCTCAGTTGCTACTTTTTTTTTTTTTTTTTTTTTTTTAAGAGATAGATTCTTGCAATGTCACCCAGGCTGGAGTGCAGTGGCGTGATCTCGGCCCACTGCAACCTCTGCCTCCCGGGTTCAAGCTATTCTCTTGCCCCAGCCTCCTGAGTAGCAGCGATTACAGGCATGCACCACACACTTGGCTAATTTTATGTTTTTAGTAGAAATGGGGTTTCACCATGTTGGCTAGGCTGGTCTTGAACTCCTGACCTCATGATCCGTCTGGCTCAGCCTCCCAAAGTGCTGGGATTACAGGCTTAGACCATTGTGCCCGGCCTCTTAGTTGCTGTCTAAAAGAAATGTAAGTAAAAGGATCAGGTGATTATTAGCTGGAAAAATGTTATAATAATTTTGGGTAGAGGAGCCTGGATCTGCCACTTTTTTATTTTTAAAATTTTCTACAATGGGAAAGATAATTAGGGTAGTTTTAAAGGAGATTTTTATTATTTCAGCTTTCATGTTGGTGATCTTTGGTAGTTTACATTAAGTCTTCCTGTACCTGCAAAACTTTTGCGACAGTATGTTTAGTAGTACATAGTAGAATGAGGATCGTAAACCTAAAATCTTATCTGGATTGTAGTATTAACTAGAGGGTTGGCCTTGACCTCGTTACTTAACTTGTCCACACCTGTTTTCTCATCCTGTCTAAATTACTTATGAATTTATACTAGATTATCTCTGAAGACCCTTGTGTACTAAATGTCTATGAATCAAAATGACCATCATATTGGCTGGGCATGGTGGCTTATGCTTGTAATCCCCAGCACTTTGGGAGGCTGAGGTGGGAAGACTTGAGACCAGGAGTTCGAAACCAGCCTTGGCAATATAGGGAGACTCTGTCTTTATTTTTAAAAAAATTTAAAAAAAACCCAAACAACTGGAATACTACCCAGCCTAAGTGACAGGGTTGTGAGTGGGAGTTAGAAGCTCAATTACTTGTAGGAGGTAGGCTGTCAGTGTATGACAAGAATAGTAGCAAACCGAAAGAAAGCTCATGCCCCACCTAACGCCACTTACATAGACAGTGTTAAAATTGCCAACTTACTCTGTTTCTTGAGCTCCTGAATAACAATAAAACTCTTATGTAAATACTGACATTGTCGTATATTAGTTGGAATATATGAAAACAGCATTATAGTAATTCTAGCAGATAAATAAGCCTCCTCACATAAATCTGTGAATTGGACAGTGTTGCACATGATTTCAGCTGTATAGCTTTTATCTCTCATTATTATGATAGTGCACTTCTACAATTTAGGGTTATTTTTACAGTTGTGCGTTATTGCAGAATGTGGAGAATTGAAGGAAGGAGATGATTGGGGAATATTCCCAAAAGACGGCTCTGGCGACAGTCATCCAGATTTCCCTGAGGATGCGGATATAGATTTAAAAGACGTAAGTACTTTCAGATTAGTCAAACTTTTCATTACTTAAATAAGTAAAAATATTTATATTTTTACTAAAATATAAATATTTTTATATTAGTATTTAATATTTAATAAAAATACTAAAAGTTTGAGTTTCTGTGTCAGTCTCTCATACGATGAATCTAGCATTAAACCACATTACTTACTAAAACCCAACATATTTATTTTTTTATACAGGTAGATAAAATTTTATTAATAACAGAAGACTTAAAAAACATTGGAAATACTTTTTTCAAATCCCAGAACTGGGAGATGGCCATTAAAAAATATGCAAAAGTTTTAAGGTAATATTATTTCTAACAAATTATAAGGTAATATTATTTCTAACAAATTATTTTTAAGAAGTTATAAATTGAATTATAAACTAAAATTAAGAATTGCTCATTATATTTTTGCAAATTACTTGTGGAATAACCAGGTGTGCTGGAATAGTTGCATTTCTTTTTTTTCCCCCAGCTTATTTTGAAAAATTTCAAAAGACAAAAGTTGAAAGAGTAGTACATAATTACTCATATGTTTTACTTACATTTACCAATTTTTAACTTTTGCTGTTTTTGTTTTCACAGAACTATTTTGATAGGAAGTTGTTGACACTGGGATACTCTATCCTAAGTTTTTCAGCATGTATTTCCTAAGAAACAAAGACGTTCTACATAAGTTCAGTGCCATTAAAACGCTCCAAAGTAATATTGATAGATAATATGTAATCCATATTTAGGTTCATGTCTGTAATCCCAGCACTTTGGTAGGCAGAGGCAGGCGGATCACCTGAGGTCAGGAGTTCGAGACCAGCCTGGCCAATATGGTGAAACCCCCTCTATACTAAAAATACAATAATTAGCCAAGCCTGGTGGCGAACGCCTATAACTCCAGCTACTTAGGAGGCTGAGGCATGAGAATTACTTGAACCTGGTAGGCAGAGGTTGCAGCAAGCCAAGATCGTGTCACTGCACTCCAGCCTGGGCGACAGAATGAGAGTCTGTCTTAAAAAGAAAATAAATATGTATTCCATATTCCAACTTCCTTAGTTGTTTCAATTTTTTAGAAAAATTCAGGGTCAAACTAAGAGTATGTGTTGTATTTGGTTGTAGTCTCTTTAGTTACATGTCTCCTACCTCTCCTGGTTTTTTACTCATTTACATTTTTGTGGAGTCCAAGTCAGTTTTTATAAACTTCCATCTGTATGTGTTTGTTTCCTTAAAATTAGTTTGAGGTGAAATATTTTGGCAAGACTTAGGTGGGTGTTGTTTTATATTACCTGTGATATCACGTCTTGAAGACACATTTCGCTTTAGTTTGCACACGTGGTTAAAGTAATGTCAGCCAGAAGCATTTGTTACGTAGTCTGAGGTGGTACTGTGAAATTGTGTGAATATCCAGTCCCCAACAACTTTTCACACAGTGGATCTTAGCATCATTGAAAATCCATGCCTGCATCTGTTATACTGATCTTCTAATTTTATCATTGTACAGTTACTAACTAGCATTTTTCTGTTTGCAAGAGCCTCCCACATAAAGTATTACTGTAGACCTGTGGATATTTTTCTTTTTTTTTTTTTTTTTTTTTCATTTTATAGAAACAAGGTCTCCTTATATTGCCCAGGCCGGTCTTGAACTTTTGGGCCCAAGCAATCTTCTCTCAACTTCCCAAGTAGCAAGGACTAGAGGGATATGTTATGGGTAGCTTTCAATTCTGTTTGTTAGTACAGTATATTACTGTCATCCTTTTTCATGCCCAAAGGGTTCCAGATTTGTTCAGTGGAAGGCTCCTTTCCTTTGGCATGTTCCTCTGAGTCTGTGAGCACTTGCTTTCTTTTTTGCACAAGATGTTCCAAGCTCATCTTAACTTGCTTTCAGATCTGATGTGGCAGTTTCTCCAAGCACCTCTGATTTCTTTCAGAGAAAGGAAACTTTAGAAACCAAATTCTGGGGGGGCAGGTGGGCTCAGTTTCTGGGCCCTTTTCAGGGACAATGCAAAGTCAACGTGGATTCCCTTCTCCTGTTATGAGAATCCTGGTTCCAAACATAATTATGTTGGAAAGTACATAGTGAGGACCCGAGTTTTAAAAATAGAAAAGTGTTACTAGTGCATAATTAGATTTGGGAATTGGTCTTAAATTGGCCTCTTTGAACACTTTGGGAAAAAAAGTTGGAACAAAAAAAATTAAGCTTTCTTAAGAAAAATAAGTAATAAAATTGTGATCATTATGATTATTAATATTTGCATTTTTAGAGCTTTTTATGTCAGAAATGACATAACACTTCTGGACATAGAGAAGAGTAACTCTTGTTTATGTGGCCTTTCATACTGCTTTTATTAATGCATTCTGCAGATATGTTGACAGTTCAAAGGCTGTTATTGAGACAGCAGATAGAGCCAAGCTGCAACCTATAGCTTTAAGCTGTGTACTGAATATTGGTGCTTGTAAACTGAAGATGTCAAATTGGCAGGAAGCAATTGACAGTTGTTTGGAGGTAAGTCTGTTTGATCTTGAACTTTCTGAATAAGTTGGATTATGACTTAGTTTGAATAGTAACAATTTTTATATATATTAATATATCTTATTGTGCATGACCTAATGAGGCTTAAGAAAACATTTTGGTTCTAAATATTTTGGACTCTCAGTTTCCTCTCTCCATTCATTTTGCTTATAACAGCTATGAAGATCCTTACCTTTTTTCCTCAAAGCACATATATCATCAGCTCATGTATTCACTTAAGAGCACCTATTGTATGTTAGGCATTGGAAGACAAAGCCAGGAATGATTAAGAATGTGTGTTACGGAGTCAGTCAGGCATGGTTTTTTTCTTTTTCTTTTTCTTTTGAGATGGAGTCCGCTCTGTTGCCCAGGCTGGAGTGCAGTGGCACGATCTTGGCTCACTGTAACTTCTGCCTCCTGGGTTCAAGTGATTCTCCTGCCTTAGCCTCCCGAGTAGCTGGGATTACAGGCGCACGCCACCACGCCTGGCTAATTTTTGTATTTGTAGTAGAGACAGGGTTTTGCCATGTTGGCCAGGCAGGTCTCCAAACTCCTGACCTCAGGTGATCCACTGCCTCAGCCTCCCAAACTGCTGTGATTAAAGCTATGAGCCACTGTGTCCAGCGGCTCTTTTCAAAAATTAGATCTCTGCTACTCACTAGTTTGCTTTGTAGTCCTTGGATAAATTGTTAATTTTGCCTACCTCATGGAGTGGTTATAGAAGGTTATATAACATAATGTAAGGCATTTAGTGTAGTGTCTGGCACATTTTAAGCACCTGATAGAGACTAGCTATTTTAATTAAAAGATCCATACCCTCAAGAAGCTTAATAAGTAATTCAGGATAGTAGGGGGGGCAGTTTCAATTTAGGTTCATCAAAACTTGTGTATGGAGAATGGGTACTATTGGAACAGCTCATTCATTTTTAGGAGGGCCATCCAGGTATGCTAATTGATCAAGCTAGAAAGGTAGCAGCTTTACCTTCCTCAAATAGAGCAATTACGATTCTCTTCCCTGTTGTATAGTTTGAAAAGTTTTCCAATAAAACATTTTAAGAATTTTATATATTATGCCATGTTCCTAGTATGCTCAGAGAAAGTAGAACTAAAATGAGATCCTAATTTGGTAGGCTAGGTGGAATAAGGGATAGGAATACATGTAGAAGGGAACATACAACAGAGGAAAAAACTTACCAAAAGAAACGATGGTTCTTCAATCTGGATTTCCCTTTTTTTTTTTTTAAGAAGAGGTGTTGCTCTGTCCCCCATGCTGGAGTGCAGTGGTACAATCACAGCTCACTGCAGTCTCAACCTCCTGGGCTCAGGTGATCCTCCCACCTCAGCCTCCTAAGTAGCTGGGACTGCAGGCACTTGCCACCATACCTAGCTAATTTTTAAATTTTTTATAGAGATGGGTTTTCGCCATGTTGCTCAGGCTGGTCTCTTAACTCCTGAGCTCAAGCCGTCCACCCATCTCAGCCTCCCAAAGTGCTGGGATTACAGTTGTGAGCCGCTGCAGCCAGCGGCTCTTTTTGACCTGTGAGGCAGATAATAAAATCTGAGTATTGGCATTTAAAAGATGTTAAATAAAGAAAAGATAATTTTAATATGTTTGTTCCAGGGCTCCCTAATGTGTAAAGTCTCTTAGGTTAAAAGACCTTTTGTAAGAAAAGACCAAGGTTGAGTAGGGTGGTTCATGCCTGTAATTCCAGTACTTAGGGATGCCAAGGTGGGTGGAACACTTGAGCCCAGGAGTTTGAAATCAGCCTGGGAGGAGGAGCACTTGAGCCTGGGAATTCAAGGCAGCAGTGAGCTGTGATGAGGCCACTGCACTCCAGCCTGCCACACCCTGTCTTAAAAAAAAATTTAAGAAAAATATTTTAAGAATTATAAAAAGTTATTCTTAAAAAACCTATAACTCAGATATGAGTATATACAAATTTTTCTTCAAAATGATTTTGTTTTCTAAGTGTTCAGGCCCATTCAGGAGATTGAAACACAGTATAAGAGGAGCATATTAGAGACTGGTAGAGAAATGTCTTTCTCCTCCATGTCCATTTAGTGCCCTCTACTGACAAAACTTAGTGCCCACTGGCAGAGGAGAGCTGTTGGCAGGTTTCAGCTCCATTTTCACAGAGCAGTCAAGGATGGATTTGGAGTTGATAGGCAGTGAGTTGAGATCTGGCATACAAGCTTAATACTTAATACTTTGATATAAATACTAGCTTTATCCTTTTTTATAGGCTCTTGAAATAGACCCATCAAATACCAAAGCATTGTACCGAAGAGCTCAAGGATGGCAAGGATTAAAAGAATATGATCAAGCATTGGTAAATTTTGTTCCAAATGTTTAATTTTTTAAAACAGACGACTACCTTCATAAATCATATACTTACATGTTTTTTTCCAATTAAAGGCTGATCTTAAAAAAGCTCAGGAGATAGCACCAGAAGATAAAGGTAAGTTGGCAGTTTTTGTAGTGAAAGTTAATTTTGCTATTTAAAAACTTATCCTCAGGAACCATTGTTCACTTTGCCAGATTTTAGATGTCTGTTCAACAGATATTACAGAATGCCTGCTGCTGGGCCAGGCATTGTCATATACCAGTGAACAACACAGTCAAGGTCCCTGCCCTCAAAGAGCTTACATTCTACTCCCACTCAAGAATATACTAGTTTTTCACATTGTTATCCAAGTTATCATCTCTAGTTTTTTACATGTCAAATACTGTTTGTTTTATGGTATTAGTTGAGACTCTATTTCCATTCTGGTTATTCTAGTCGAGAGCTCAGCATTGAAAGACACAGTATTCATGGTAAATTTAACATTTGGGACCATTCTTTAAGCTGAATGTGCCCATAACCTTAGTATCAAAATACTGGTTTTGTGTTTTAGTAAACTATGACAAAAATAAGCTTCTTTTTCAAGTAAACCAACTATGAATAACGACACTAAATCTGCATATTAAAAAATGTCTTTGGTTTCTTATTACTGAAATGAAATAAGGGAGGCAATTACTGTTCTCTGAGGTAGAGGGAGAAGGCAAATGTTTATGTACTTGAGTTCTCTCAGTTGAGAGTCCTCTAAAATTACGCTTCATTTCTGTGTGTGATTGCTCAGATTTTCTGTTAGCAGGACTTAGTTACTTTATGAAGAAGTTTTTTCAAGGGGGAGTTAACATGTTAAAACTGTTAGTCACCATAATTTTGGGGATGTTTTGAGAAAAATCTTATATTGCATATTTATTTTGCAGCTATCCAGGCAGAATTGCTGAAAGTCAAACAAAAGATAAAGGCACAGAAAGATAAAGAAAAGGCAGTATATGCAAAAATGTTTGCTTAGTAAGGATTCAATTTTGCTTATTGTGTGATTGTATAAATGCAATAAGAAAATGTAAACTTTTTTTTCCTGTTAATACGATCCCTAATATGTTTCTTTTTACACCTCAGTTCCTCATTGTTTACAGTTTAGGAGTACTGATGGGGTTCATACTTAATAAACATGTTACCATACAGTAAGTAAATTGTTTTTTTGTTTGTTTGTTTGTAGACGGAGTCTCGCTCTGTCGCCCAGGCTGGAGTGTAGTGGTGCGATCTTGGCTCACTGCAATCTCCGCCTCCCGGCTTCAAGCGATGCTCCTGCCTCAGCCTCCTGAGTAGCTGGGACTAAAGGCGTGTGCCACCAAGCCTGGCTAATTTTTGTATTTTTAGTACAGTGGGCTTTTACTGTATAGGTCAGGCTGGTCTTGAACTCCTGACCTCATGATCTGCCTGCCTCGGCCTCCCAAAGTGCTGGGATTATAGGCTTGGGCCATCACACCCAGCTAAGTGAAATGCTTTTTAAAATGGTTATCTGCATTACTCATGAACGATAATGGTGTTCAGTAAATAATACACATTTTGTTGAATAAAGAGATGAAAGCTTAAGTTTGTATATTGTTTCCTTCAATTCTTTAATGTATCTGAGGTTGGATGATGCTAGGTTTTCATACTTAGAGACAATAATACATACACATACTACACAAAACTTGTTCAAGGGTGGGCATACTTTTTCTGCAAGGGCCAGATCATAAAGTTTTTAGGCTTTGTGGCCCATGTAATTTGTCACACCCACTCAACTCTGAGGTTGGTTGTAACTCAAAATTAGCCATAGACAATGTGTAACCAATGGGTATGGTGTGTTTCAATAAAACTTCATTCATAAGTAGTGAATGGTTCCTGACCCCTGGTCTAGAATATATATATTCATTTTTATATTTATTTGAATACTTCTTTACTTTGGCAAATCAAATGTAAAGTCCAGTAGTGAATTTTGCTCTTGGTACTGAATCTCTGAAGAACTGAAGAGGTAGGAAGATGCTGCATTCTTATTATAAAGGGTAAAAGAAATAAATACTCACAATTTTTTTATGGGACAATCTTAGATATAGTATAAAATTTTTACTTGATCATTTTGTGATATGCAGAAAGATATTTTGACGTCTGTTAATCTCTAAACATTTTAAGTTAGTTAGCTTGCCATACTTTAAAGAAACTGGCTAGTTGCAGTTTACATTCCATTGTAAGCAGGTCCTCCTCCACCTTCAGGTACCACCCAGTTAATATTCTGACTTGGATCTTTAATGTCACATGTTTTACAGTGCACACAGTTCTGAGCATTTATCTGTAACCGAAATCCATCACTTTGTTCCATGGGTACAAATTCATACACTCCTATAAAGTAAAAATAAGTAATATTGAAGTGCCTAACTTTAAAAAGAAGTTTTTAAATTCAAAAGTAGAAATTTTAGAGTAGCCACAGAAGTCTTAAAGGTTGCTTTCCGAATGCTTACCCATAGGAATATTATGAAGACCTTGGTGCATTGCTATTGATGTGAGTTTAAATTACATGTACATAATAAAAGAACACAGCAGTATTTGGCTGAGTAGTCTCACTATCGAGGGTACTTGACACTCAGTGTTTGAGTTCCACACAACCTCGAATTCCTCCCTTAATTCACAGTAGTCCTCTCTTATTCATGGGGACAAGTTCCAAGATCCCCAGTAGACGTCTGAAGGCTCAGGTAGTACCCAATTCAGGCTATCAGAACACATTTCTGTTCATATCTTTCATCCACAAATGTGATGCCTTTTCCATCTTAAGGAACCACTTGCCACACTCTGGCCATAACTTCTACAGTTCGAGGTCCAACAGCAAAACTAGCACAAATTTCTTTTTCCTCCTTCACACTTGCACAGAAGATACGGTCTTACTGTAGACCTTAGCAACCTCAGTATAGGATTTTTTTCTCTTTATAGAGAACTTTCTCCTTTTCACTTAAAGGAAGCACTTACAGCATCTCTGAATTGTCAGCATCACTACTCTTGTGTTGTGGGCACATTATTAAGTAAAATAAGGGTTACTGAACACAAGCATGATACTGTGACAGTCAATCTGATGATAACCAAGATGGCTACCAAGTGACATAATGAGCAGGTAGCATATACAGCGTGAATATGCTGGACAAAGGGATAATTCACATCCACGTTGGGACAAGCCAGGATGGCACACAATTTAAAACTTAATGGGCACAACTTAAGACTTAGAAATTATTTGTTTCTGGTTTTTTTTTTTTTTTTGAGAACAGAGTTTCGCTCTTGTTGCCCAGGCTGGAGTGCAATGGCGCATTCTCGGCTCACCGCAACCTCCACCTCCTGGGTTCAAGCGATTCTCCTGTCTTAGCCTCCCAAGTAGCTGGGATTATAGGCATGTGCCACCATGCCCGGCTAATTTTTTCTATTTTTAGTAGAGACAGGGTTTCACCATGTTGGCCAGGACGGTCTCGATCTCTTGACCTTGTGATCCACCCGCCTCAGCCTCTCAAAGTGCTGGGATTACAGGTGTGAGCCACTGCGCCCGGCCTGGAATTTTCTTATTTTTAGACCGTGGGTGACTGGGGTTAAGAGGACCCTGATGGTACAGCTAAAAAAACACATTAGATCCAGTCCTTAGTAACCTCAGCAAGTGAAAAACCTACTGTAATGACAAAGGCCAAAAGACCAATCACACTGCAGCTTCTTTTGTGAATGTGCTAGTTTTCAAGTATCTGAATACTATTTTGTTTTATCATATCATTTGAGACCTGGTTCCTACTACTGTAATTTCAGTTGAAAGCTCAGCACTAAAAAAAAAGTCATGGTGAATTTAAAGTTTGGGAGCATTACCTGGAATGAATGTGACCATAACCTGCTATTCTAGCACATACACTCAAATAAATACATATGAGCTGCCATGATAGAAATGACTTTAAAAAGTCACATGAACATGCGAAGAGAGGTATTTTATGTTCGAGAATCTTCATCTTAGTTTGTGCGTAAATGGTTTTTTTTTCCCTTGAGAAATATCATCTGAACTAGACTTAACAAAAATTAACATCAGTAGTTAAAGTTTCCTAAAGGAAGCTGGATGAAGAGTCATTTACAATTTCTAAGCAATGGAAAGAGATAACAGAAATCATTTTTTAAAAGAACAAAATAATATTCCTAAAATGGTTAGAGCAGATATTTAGGAATGGATGGAAATCGTTACCTGCAGGACAGAACCGCTGCTCGGGCCCATCATATATTGACAGATTTCTATTTACAGGTATACTGTCATCCCTTAAGGTTAAATGTGCCGGCTGGTCATGTTCATGATTAGTACCACTCAGAGCCACAGATGACAAGAGGTCAAAACTGATCTGTCCATCGGGTTTTGGATACTCAATAGGTGTGCAATCCTTGGCTGGCTTGAGCTGTTCAAAGTCAGAACCTTCAACAATTTTGAGGGAGATGCTTAACAAAATATAATTTTGAAGTACTTTCTTAAACTTCTTTTTATAAAAACTTCAAAATATTACACCAAAGAAATAGGACTAGCCCTCAAGTAATAATATACTAAACGCTAAATTTATAATTTCTCTAAGCAAGTTTAAAACATTAAAACGATCAGTTTCTCTACTAATTAATGGATCCCATTCATGAATTTTTAACACTTATACTCTCAAATATGTTTGAATTACCTTTATGTTTCAGAGTCCATGGCTCCATTCCTCTCAATATCCAGTAAAATATTCCAGTGTAAATCATCCCTCCATATAAACCCAGTATTCCGTGGCAGGATGGTCTAATATTTCTAACAGCATAGAGCTCTTTCCATACCCACGATTTCTTCAAGTTGTCCTCATATTCAGTTACATGGAGTCCTTTTATTAAAAACATGAAATGTTAAGTGTGAAACTGCCCAGATGTGTATAAAATATGCCAATGTATTTTGCTACTTTGATATCTGATGAGTGAATTTGTTTTTTCTTTTTTTTTTGGGGACAGGGTCTTGCTCTGTCACCCAAGTTGGAATACAGTGGCATGATCACAGCTCACTGCAACCTCTGCCTCCCAGATTCAAGCCATCCTCCCACCTCAGCCTCCTGAGGAGCTGAGACCACAGGCACATGCCACCATGCCCTGCAATTTTTTGTATTTTTGGTAGAGGGTTTTGCTATGTTGCCCACGCTGGTCTTGAACTCCTGGGCTCAAGTGATATGCCCGCCTTAGCCTAAAATGCTGGGATCACAGGCATGAGCCACTGCACCTGGCTGATGAATCTTAAGTAATTTTTTAAAATGTGGTCCACACTGAAGACTCTTTCATGTATAAATGTTGGCATCTTCCAAAAAGATAACCATTAGATAGAGATATGTTATTAATAGGCAATAAGGCATTTCATTTCTTATTTGGTAGCATGGGAAATTAGTTTCAAATTTTAGTGAAACTGAGAAGCTTTAAGATAAGTTTGGCCGGGCAGATAAAAAGTTCGGCTGGGCACAGTGGCTCACACCTGTAATCTCAGCACTATGGGAGGCCAAGGCGGGCGGATCACGAGGTCAGGATATTGAGACCATTCTGGCTAAAATGGTGAAAGCCTATCTCTACTAAAAACACAAAAAAATTAGGGCATGGTGGTATGTGCCTGTAGTCCCAGCTACTCAGAAGGCTGAGGCAGGAGAATCGCTTGAATCCGGGAGGCGGAGGTTGCAGTGAGCAGAGATGGTGCCACTGCACTCCAGTCTGGGCGACAGCGAGACCCTGTCTCTGAAAACAAAAACAAACCCACCACTTCATAGAATTTTATGTAAGTTAATGCAAGTCAAATACTTCAAACAGTGCCTGGCATGTGGTATGCTCCATATATGTGTACTGTCATCTGATGGATCATGAGCAATATAAATAAACTGCTACATAAAAAAAAAAGACACACAGAGCCGGTCAGGTGAGGATGAAGGCACAGACTGGAGTTATACTGCCAGAAAGCCTAGAGCTATAGGACCTAGGACATTCAAGAAAGGGTTAATCTATAGAGATTTCAGAGTGTGGTCCCATAACCACCTTGATTTCAGACCTGTGGCCTACAGAACTCGGGAGTGAATACGTTTCTTTTAAGCCACCCAATTTGTTGTATTTTTTATGGTAGCCCTAGGAAATCAACAATACCTAAAACTTGGTACATGCACTTAATATTTAAGAGGACAAATTGGTTCCCTTATGGCCTTTGGTGACTCCGCATGACTACTTTTTCCAGTTACTGTTTCCTATTCTGACTCCACTCCCCTTTTCTTCAGGCTTTAACGCTCAATCTAGTCTTTGGTGTTATAATGGCTCCAGTATTATCTATGTGTGGTACTATATGCACATGATAAAGTTCAAGTATGGCTGGTGGTCCAACAAGGAATGATACGTGATAAGAAAATTAGAAAAAACTTCTACCCCAGCCACTACACTCCACGTTGGCTATTCCATTCTCCCTGAAGTGCCTTCTTCCCTTTCTATTTTCCCCTTCATCTCCACGCTAGGCCTCCATTCCTACAGATATTTGAAGGCATAACCTGGTTACATACCTCTAACTAGAGGAACATTTACTGGGGATTCTAAGAAGTAAGACTCATTTATCAAGTATCTATGGAGTTGCTACTGTGTGTCAGGCGTTTAGAATTCACACTAAGCAGCACCCCTAGACTTTTGGAGTTTTCATCCAAGTGGCAGGAGACAAAAAGTTGATAAATAAGTAAATTACTTAATGTGCCAAAAGGTGGAAAATGCACCAGAAAGGCCATGCATGCAGGGGGAACTGGATGTGTGCTGTGTGTTGTGAGTTAATTGGTGTGGTCAAGAGAGGGCCACTGTGAGTGCTATTTAAACAAAGGCAAAGACAACAAAGGAGCCTGCCGTGAGCAAAGACCATGAGGTGCGAGTGCTTGGCATGTTCCGGGAACTGTACAGAAGCCAGTGTGGCTGGAATTGGTAAAGGGTCTTCTTAGATTAAGGGTTTACTGAGATGTAAGTGCTGGCTGTTTCTCTCCATCACAGCAGACGAGTCATACGCCTATACTTACAAAGGTTGCTAAAATAAAGAATAGGTATCTAATTCTGCCTTCTGCAAAGCTGTTCTACTGATACTTCAGTATTTGGTAGGTATCTTAACTGTATGTATTACATGTATGCAATATAAATGCAGTACAGTCATATTTGTAATAGTTTCTAGCTAGGTGGGACACCACTGGTACTTTTTTCTTTTTTGAGATGAAATTTTGTTCTTGTTGCCCAGGCTGGAGTGCAATGGCATGATCTCAGCTCACTACAACCTCCACCTCCCTGGTTCAAGCGATTCTCCCAAGTAGCTGGGATTGCAGGTGCCTGCTACCATATCCAGCTAATTTTTTTGTATTTTTAGTAGACACGGGGTTTCACCATGTTGGCCAGGATGGTCTCGAGCTTCTGACCTCAGATGATCCACCCGCCTTGGCCTCCCAAAGTGCCGGGATTACAGGCGTAAGCCACTGCACCGGCTACCACTGGTACTTTTCTACTTTTTTGGTGTGAATAAAACGGAACATTGTAGTAAAAAAATCACTGACTGTAATTATTGAGAACAGGTCATGTAGTTTTCTTTGCATAGCATGCACCTTAATACTTTCTTCTATAAAGTGACAGATATGAATCTTTTAATGTTAATTGAAATAGACATAACCCAGCAATTTTCTTTCTTATGCTTTATGCAGTAATTTCTTACCTATTGTCTTTGATTGGAGATTTTCACTAGTTAGTTGATTAAAAATAGATTCTGCTGCCAAAATTCCACTTTTCATTGCTGTGTGAGTACCTTTGATCTTGGGAACATTCATGAAACCAGGACTACAACCAATTAGTAAACCACCAGGAAAGGTGAGTTTTGGTATAGACTGAGGAAAGAAAGATTCAGAATACAATTGTTAGCTCAAATTAGATGAGCACAACAGAATACTCCAAATTAGTCTTCTTTTTTTTTTTTTTTTTTTTTTTGAGATGGAGTCTCACTCTGTTGCCAGTCTGGAGTGCAGCGGCATGATCCTGGCTCACTGCAACCTCCTCCTCCCGGGTTCAAGTGATTCTCCTGCCTCAGCTTCCCAAGTAGCTGGGACTACAGGCACACGCCACCACGCCCAGCTAATTTTTGTATTTTTTAGTAGAGACAGGGTTTCACCATGTTGGCCAGAATAGTCTTGATCTCTTGACCTTGTGATCTGCCCACCTTGGCCTCCCAAAGTGCTGGGATTACAGGTGTGAGCCACTGCACCCAGCCCCAAATGAGTCTTAAAGTCTTCTAGGGCTATGGGGAAAGGTTGAAAAATAAATACATGAAAATGAATTGAGCAAAGGAATAAAACAGAGCAAGGGCAGTTTTCTTCTCCTGCCCTAAGAGTGAGGATTAGGACTATTACTATTTTCATGTGAGAGTTTTTCTTTTTCTCACTGACTTACATGGGACAGACTTAGGACTGAAGCATCAATGTTTTAAATAGAATGTTTTATTTACACATATCCATGTCATAGTTAAAATATTCTCTAAACCTGAATGCTGTTCTCTAAATTGTGATTTGCTTGCAAATGAAAACCACAATGAGATATCATTTCACCCTAGTTAGAATGGTTATTATCAAAAAGACAAAAAATATGCTGGTGAGGATGTGGGGAAAATAAAACTCTCATACATTGTTCGTGGGAATATAAATTAGTACAACCATTAGGGAAAACAGTTTAGAGGTTCCTAAAAAGGCTACAGATAGAACTACCATATGACCCAGCAATCCCACTACTGGGTATATATCCAAAAGAAAGCAAGTCAGTATGTGGAAGAGATATCTGCACTCTCATATTTATTGCAGCACTGTCCACAATAATTGCCAAGATACGGAATCAAACTAAGTGTCCATCAACAGATGAATGGATCAAGAAAACATGATGTATATATATACATACATGGTATATATGGTATATATATGTGTGTGTGTGTGTGTATACATATATACGTATACATACACACACACACACACACAATGGGATGCTATTCAGTCATAAGAATGAATGAAATACTGTCATCTGTGACAACATGGATGAGCCCGGAAGACACTGTTAGTCAAACACAGAAAGATAAATACCCTATGTTCTCACTCATATGTGGAAGCTTAAAAAGTTGATCTTATGGAAGTGGAGAATACAACAGTGGCTACCAGAGGATGGGAAGGGTAGAAAGAGATTGTGGGGGATACAGAGATTGGTTAATGAATACAGAAACACAGCTAGATAGGAGGAATAAGTTCTACTGTTCTATAGCACTGTAGAGTGACTGTAATAAAGAATAATTTATTTTTTTTTCAAATAACTAGAAGAAAAGATTTCAAATGTTACCAACACAAAGAAATGACAAAAGTTTGAGATGATGGATACACTAATTACCCTGATTTGATCATTAAACATTATGCACATGTATCAAAATATGACATTGTACCCTTTCTTCCCCCAAAATTAAGTGGACCTGAATATTTCAAAGGGCATATCAAAAAACCCTGTGATTTGCTTTTACATGTATTCTGGGTAACACAAGACTTACAAAGGATACTGTATACCCTCTTTATGTTTGTTTGACAGCTAGGGATAAAAATCTATTCTCTAATCAGGGCCCCACTGCAACTAGTGACTACCCTACACAATATATTTTGATTAACTTAAGGACAAACTGAATTTCCAAAATAAAATTTAAGACAATTCTTTGTACCTTAGTATAATTTCTGATAAAAAACAATGTAATAAAGGGTGGGATTTTTTTCTGTTCAGACAATAAATGTCTGTATGTACCCCCCAATATGGCAACTGAACTATAAATTATTTGCATCAGAAAATGTACTCTATAGTTCGAAAAAAAAAAAAAAAAGAGCCAAGCAGCATTGTTCTTTCCACATTCTGTATTTTTTTCCTTCTGTGAGGACTTCCTAAAGCCAGCCATGGGGTCTTTGTTGACAAAATGGTGAGTGGTATGTTTGGCTGATGGTACTGAGAGGGACTCAGAGGTGGGGGCTAACAGGAAAACTATTGACATCAACTGCAAAAGAGACATGGTGAGCACTCTGTGGCCACAGCTCTCATCAATGATATAATTCTGTGAGGGAAAGGTGGTGAAAAGCAAAACTAGGGGGCAGAAGGAATGCTGGTAAGAGAGAAGAATCAGGGTCCTGGTCCTTTCACAGTATATGTAAGGAACAAATTTATGACTGTGGTTCTCAGACCAAACTCAGTAATAGGACCACTTAGATAAAAGAGCATTAAATCAGGACCACAGAGCAGACAATGGGGAGGAAGTGCTATCTGGAAGTGCTGAAAACAAATAAAGATCAGGGACTTGGATAACGACAATGCTTTTCTCAAATAAGGCTGTAGCTTTGCTGACACCAAGTTTAATTCAAGAACCAGAAGAATGTGAAATTTAATAAAAGGATATAGATTATGAGTGCAAGTTCTTCCAAAATAGGTGCTTAAATCCTAAGAATAAAAATGTTATGCCCAAGGAAAATGTATGTTTTTAAGTTCCAGGAGGATCCCATGTTGGGTGGGCTGGTTTACTGGCAGCTACGCACCTTGTTTGGGACATTCATTAAACTAGGGCTACAAGTAATTAGAAATCCACTAGGAAAGATGAGTTCTGGTATAGGCTGAAGAAAAAGCGAGACAATATTTGTTTGCTCCAAATAAACAAAATTGAAAGTTTCGAATTGTTGCCTCTTTTTCTTTACCTAAATGAGAGCCACTAGCACTGCATCCTTTCCCTTTCACTCTCCCTAAGGAGGGAAAAGCAATCATAAATGCCGAATGGCAGTTGTAGCAAAGCAACATCACGAGCCCGGCAGCATCAGGCTCTGGAGAGAACACCGCCCTCCTCACTCCTCCTCGTGGTTTCCGTGCTTGCTACACCTTCAGAGACACTTCTCGAGTGTTGAACTACAGAAATAACCCGTCAAAGTAGTCTTTGTTGCCTCTTTAGGTCTTCAAAACCTTAAATAGAAATAAACTTCTGAATCTCTGGCCAATGAAATCAGAAAATTCTGGTGAAAAGTGTATGTGGCGGGGGGGGGGAACAGTCATCTCCTCCTGTCAATTTGCAAATCACTTGACATGTCTGACATACTTAAGTATACAAGGTAGATGGTTTTAAATAAAAATCTGTGTGTACTATTAGGTATACTGAAACCTTTATAAATTACAAAGAGTAGGATTAGATTGTCAGTAATTATTAGGGACATTATCTTAAAAAGTTTAATAGGCTCAAATATAGTTATGTAATTCAATAAATATTTCTATCCAAGGAATTACTACTCTAGAAACAAAAACAATCTCATGAGAAGTAGTCTCATGACAGACTTTGGGGACAGTGTTATTTTAAGATTCTAGTGATTATGTTTATAATGTAGCTATGGTTTTACTTGAGTTTATGAAATACTATTACAGTAATAAAGTATTTAGAATCTCACTTTTAAAGATGTCAATATCTCCTCCCCAAATTTTCCTATTATGTTACTTTTACATTAAAAAAAAAAAAAAAAAAGAAATCCAATTTCTAAGATAGTCCTAGATTCCTAGAATATTAGAGACACAGGGATCATCTTTATTTCACAGATGATCTCTTAAGGCCAGAAAAGTTAGGAACCTGTTCCAAATAATTTGGTGTAAGCTTTAGAGCAGATTTTCAGATCATCTTGCCCGTATGATAACATTTCCGCAACAGTATTAACAGCTTTTATGACAGCTACTAGGTCTTATTTCATTGTTTAATTAATACATACTGGATAAATTATATTTGATAATATTTATTTTGAACGTATATAAAATAGGACAATTAAAGTAAAAGCTTAACAGAGGTAACCTAAAAGGCATGATTGTTACTAGGCAGTTGGAATGAATTGAATTACGTTTGCTGAAAACTAAATTTGCCTTTGAGTTTTCTGGTTAAGGAATAAAGAGAAATATTATGGATTACAGTTTTTATTTTCTGGTTAAAACAACTAACAAACAAAAGGTCCATGAATGTATCTCTAGAGATCAATATATTCTTTTTTTTTTTTTTTTTCCCCCGAGATGGAGTCTTACTCTGCCGCTCAGGCTGGAGTGCAGTGGCACAATCTTGGCTCACTGCAACCTCCACCTCCCAGGCTCAAGTGATTCTCCTGTCTCAGCCTCTTGAGTAGGCGGGACCACAGGTACTCATCACCATGCCTGGCTAATCTTTCTATTTTTTGTAGAGACGGGGTTTCACCACGTTGCCTAGGCAGACTGCCCAAGCAATCTGCCCGCCTAGGCCTTCCAAAGTGCTGGATTACAGACATGAGCCACTCTGCCCAGCCTAATCTATTCTTAAAACTAAATTCACGGAATAATTTAAGTATTGTGTGACACAGTTTTATAAATGCTACATACTTTTCTTATCCCTACGAGATAATTTTTTTCTTCATCTAAATTTGTTTCATTATATGTTCAATTCTGAATTTATAATACAGAAATAAGGAAAATAAAAGTTGGAAGAGTTACCTGAAAGCCACCTTCATTGAGAGCTCTGGCTCCGTATGCAATCCTTTTTCCACCTTCCAAGGTTGGCCGAATGCTAGGATGGTGTTTCCACCTCTGGAACTCTCTAAATGGACTCAGGTATGGATTTTGATAGTCTAGACCAACCTTAAAAATTTATATTAAATTAGGCATTTTTATTTCAAATTAAATCAAGCTAAAATGTGAGTAATGTTTATCAGAAAACATGTACATTAAATTTCTTATACTCAAAGTATTTGGAGCACTATGTACAGTAATCCAAATTTAAATTAAAAATTATGTAAAATCTGTGTGAAAAAGAAATGGTCAAGAAAAGGATAGCATGTATTTATTATCATCAGAATTATGAAAATTTAGAACATATTAACAAATCCTTGTGCTCTGGAATTCTAAGTCCAAATCAGAAATACATATTCTATCATGAAATTAGAAAACAAAAATGAACGTCAGCAACAAAAAAACAAATTAGAAAAATATCTGTAGGTAAGCACCTCAATCAATACCAACTTGAAATAAACTAATAATCTATATACTACAGTACTACTGAGGCAAAAATAAAGAAAAAGGATGTGAATTACACTTAGAAAAAAAGAGGAAAAGAAATATAGAAGGTTACATTTTATAAGGCATTACCAAAGTGTTTTCCTTTGATACAATTAAGTCACAGCAGTGCTGATTTCATTTTTCAGTGGTAGCGTGCCACAGTAGAAATGAGATTTGAAGTCAGACAAGGTTAGGCATTTTTCCCAGTCATTTAATGAGTATATATGGGTAAGTTTAATTTATTTGGACTTCAGTTTTCTCATCAGTAAAATAAAGATATACCTATTTCAGAGTTTTTATGAAACTTACTTAGATCTCAGAAAAGCATACAGCACAGTGCCCAGAGTGTAGCAGCTACTATTACTATCACTACATGTATTTAATAGACTAATGACACAGCAGCCATAAGCACTTTACATATTGACAAAACTAGAAAGTAAGATTTAAATGAAAAGCATTTTACAGTCTTCAGATTCAAAACCCTTGTTTTATAACACTGATGGTAATTTAACTCTAGCCGTAGAATTTTCCATAATGGGAACATAACTTACCACAAGACCAAGAGCTACTAGAGGTTCACCTTCATTCAAATGGTAGAGGAAAGAGCCTCCATAGGTATGTCTGTCCAAGGGCCAGCCAACAGTGTGATCTACTCTCCCAGGTTTCCACTTTTTTTCATCAATAACCCATAACTAAAAAAAACAAAAAACAAAAAAATAAATCCTGTAGTATCTTAAAAATGTTTTTATGTCACCACAATGCATAAAACTTGCCCAGTTTAATGTCCTATTTATGAAAATTACAAGTGAAAAACTGTAATATAAGAATACAACAAAATTACTTCAAATATCAAAGAGGGTGGGCGCGGTGGCTCATGTCTATAATTCTAGCACTTTAGGAGGCTGAGGCGGGTGGATCACTTGAGGTCAGGAGTTCGAGACCATCCTGGCCAACATGGTGAAACCCCAGCTCTACTAAAAATACAAAAATTAGCTGGATATAGTGGTAGGTGCCTGTAACCCCAGCTACTTGGGAGGCTGAGGCATAAGAATCGCTTGAACCTGGGAGGCAGAGGTTGCAGCAAGCAGGGATTGTGGCACTGCACTCCAGTCTGGGTGACAGAGCAAGACTCAGTCTCAAAAATAAATAAATAAATAAAAACCATTTTTTTTTCATGTGGATCATCTTGGATATCAAAGAAAATTATACCAAACTGCAGCATGAGTCAGAGTAAAGAAACAAGTCAGAAAAGTTATGAACTGTTTAAGACATTAAATAGTCTCAAATTGGCAAAGACTTTTTTTTTTTTAGGAGTGGAGGTTTAATAGGCAGAAGGGCTGGTAGAGACTTTTATGAAATTATACGAAATTAGGAAATACCACTGAAAGGATAAGGAAAAGTTTGTGGTACTGGTAGTGTTCTGTGTCTTCATCTGGGAGAGGCTACATAGGTATGTTCACCATGTAAAAATTAATGTAGCTGTACACTTCAGGTCTCTTACTTCATAACAGAAATGTATTCTTCAACAAAGTGATTTATTTCTTCTACCCTGCCCCCCACCATTGAAACAAATTATTCATCCTCTTTTCAGACTGGTAAATTTTAAATTTTAAACAATTTCCATCTTAAATATTACCTAAAAATCAGATAATACTACGTGCAGACATTATGTGCAATCTATCAAAACAAACCCTTATTCACAATATATTGAATCTAGTTTTATATAGACTTTGAACCTTTCTGAGATTTAACCTAAAATAATTTTTTTTTTGTTAATTACTATAGCTTCATAGCTTTTTAATTTTTTTAGAGATGGGATCACACTCTGTCACTCAGGCTAGGGTGAAGTGGTGTGATCACAGGTCACTGCAGTCTTGAACTCTTGGGGTAAAGCGGTCCTCCTACCTCAGCCTCCTGGGTAGCTGGGACTACAGGTGCGCACCACCACACCTGGCTAATTTTTAAATTTTTAGTAGAGATAAGGTCTCACTATGTTGCTCAAGCAGGTCTTGAACTCCTGGCCTCAAGTCATCTTCTTGCCTTGGCCTCTCAAAATGCTGGGATTATGGGTGTGAACCACCATTGCCAGCTCCACAAAAATACTTAAGCAAAAGGATTATAATGAAAATTTTACATTCTACTAAGTCTAGGATTTGGGAAAATAAGACTAAAGAATGGATAAATTGAGAAAATTTACAATACTTAACCTAGTTAAATTTTAGGTTTTAGATTAATAATACTATGGCTGAGTGTGTATTTCATAAACAAAATTATCTTCATATTACAATTTTGCAGAAATAATTCTTTGTAGGATGTGGTCATCCTACAAACAGCATATGGATAACAGGAACAATCCTAACAGGACAAATCGCACTACAATGAAAAAAAAAAAGATTTAAATATTCACAAGTTCAACATTCATTTCAAGCAACACGTGATAAAACAATTCCAACATGTAAAACTAATTTAAACAATAACAAAATTTATCAGTAATATTTTCTAGCCCCTTGAAAAATATCCCAAATAGTTTTAGTCATAATGAACAATTCAAGACAATGAAAAACTATAACTAAAATCAAATCAGTATTATAAACTACCTGATAATACAAATAAATTTAAATTCCATCTGTGAAAATTAAAATTGCAAAAACAAACCAGGATACCTCCTTCAGTCCAATCCCGTAGGTTTGAGGTTCACAATTGGCTCTCAAATCAAATTTCTTATATAGTTGCTTGGCTAGATGTCCGTGACAACCTTCTGCAAAAATTGTGACTTTAGCATGTAGTTCTAGCCCTCTCTCAAATGTTGCCTGAAAAGCAAAAATGTGTTAAATGGCAATATTTGACAATTTAAAATACAGTCACATGCTGGTCAGATTTAAGTTCAACTATGATTCCAGTGTAGAAGAGAGTGCAAATGTATAATATTATAAAGAATCATACAGTAAATATATATAGAATCATATAATCTTACTCTTCTCTCTTAAAATACCTCATGGAAATCTTCTCAAGTCACTCTATGTCTTTTTTTTTTTTTTTTTTTTGATATGAGTCTTGCTCTGTCGCCTGGCTGGAGTGCAGTGGCATGATCTCAGCTTACTGCAACCTCCGCCTCCCAGGTTCAAGCGATTCCCCTGCCTTAGCCTCTCGAGTAGCTGGGATTACAGGCACGCGCCACCACACCCAGCTATATTTTTTTGTATTTTAGTAGAGTCGGGGTTTCACTATGTTGGTCAGGATGGTCTTGATCTCCTGACCTCATGATTGGCCTGCCTTGGGGCCCCCCAAAGTGCTGGGATTACAGGCGTGAGTCATTGCACCCGGCCTTGTATAGCTCAAATCTTTCTATTTAATGGATAAGCAGTAGTCCAGGTAGAGATAGATAGATTATTCAGCTCCTCTGCTAATGGAAAATAGCCATTCACTGTTTCCAGTTTATGCATGAACGTAAACAATGTTATAACATATAAATACTCTTGAATATACAGCTGACCCTTGAACAAGATGGGTTTGAACTACGTGGGTTCACATATACAAGGATTTCTTTTTAACCAAATGAGGATTGAAAATACAATATTCACCATGTGAAACTCGAGTATATGGAAGACCGACTTTTCATATATGTGGGTTCTGCAGAGCTCACTTTGGGATTGAGTATGCATGAATTTTTGTATACTTGGGGGTCCTGGAACCAATCTACCATGCACACCAAGGGACAACTGTATACACTTACAATATTGGTCCTTTTATTCCTATAGATTCCCAGGAGTGATGCTCTTAGATCAAAGTGTACATCTATTTTTAAAATTTTAATTGATATTATCAGATTAATTTCCCAAAAGCCTGAAACAAGGAATATATTTCCATCAGTAGTACATAAGAAGACCCTTTCCCTATAGTCCAGTTACTGACAGATACAGCTACTCCTTTTACATTTTTGCTGGTGTATCAAGTGTCATGATAACTCACCACTATTTCATATACATATATATGAGCACAACTCTTGAAACCAAGAGCACGACTCCGTCTCAAAAATAAATAAATTATAAGTCGTGCTCTTGATGCCCAGGCTAGAGTGCAACAGCACAATCTCAGCTCACTGCAACCTCCACCTCCTGGGTTCAAGCGATTCTCCTGCCTCAGCCTTCAGAGTAGCTGGGATTACAGGCACCCGTCACCATGCTCAGCTCATTTTTTGTAATTTTAGTAAAGACAGGGTTTCACCATGTTGCAGGCTTGTCTCGAACTCCTGACCTCAGGTGATCTGCCCACCTCAGCTTCTCAAAGTGCTGGCATTACAGGCTTGAGTCACTGTGCCCGGCCCACTATTTTAATTTTAATTTCCCTGATTACTATTTTGAGGATCTTTTTCTTTTTGATTCAAGAAATACTGAATGAATACCTACAATGTGCTAGGCATTGGGTATATAGGGATGAATTAAAAAAAGATATGTTCCTTTTATTTGGGCTAGCCATAGAGGGAGACATCAAATAAATACATGAGTATGTAATTACAAATTGTTTAAGTACTATGAAAGAGAGCAGAGGGTATTACAAGGGAGAATAATAGAAGCCAGCTATTCTAGATTGAGTGAACAGGAAAGTCCTCTTTGAAGAAATGACATTTAACCTGTGGACTCTGAAATAAACATATTTAAGCATGTTTTCTTATGATCAGTGGTCATTTGAAGTTGTTCTTCTATGAATTGTCCATTTTTTAGACTCTACCCATTTTTCCAATGTGTTATCTTTTTTCTTGTTAATGTTTAAGTGCTCCTTGTTAGTGCAGATAATTAAACATTTCCCCCCAAATCTACTGTTTATCCACAGACTTTATAGTATATTTTGGTATACAGAAGTGTTTAACTTTTACACATTAAGTTAAAAAAGGTTTGTCTCTTACAGGTTTTTAGTATCTTGTTGCTGTATGGTGGCTTACCCTACCCCTAGATTGTTAATTGTCATCTCTTAGATTTCTTTCTGATTTTTATTGTTTTAAATCTTTTAAGTCATCAGAAAACAACAAACAGAGGTCCAACTCTATTTGCTTCCAGATGGATATAGACTTTCCCCAACACCACTTACAAAACAATTCAATCTGTATGAACTAAAATATTAATTAACATATTTCTGTTTCTTCTTAGAGGTAACATGCCCTTTAGTGTTCAAGGGACAGGCTGTAGAGCCACACAGTCTGTATTCAAATCCCAGCCCCACTACTTACTAGGTGTCTGACTCCAGCAAAGGTACTTATCCTCTGTAACTTAAAAATGTCCAAATCAGAATTCTTATAACAAGATGCCTATTGGAGATGGGAACCAAGAGACGGCTGTAAGAAGAGCCAAATCAAAAAAAGTGTTTCAAGAAGGAAAACGTAATTCAACTGTGTCAAGTGCTACCTACTAGAAAGACAAGTAAGGGAAAACAGAGACCTGTCTACCAGATTGGAAAAAATGGAGGTATTCGTGACTCTAACAAGAGCTGTTTCAGTGAAATGGCAGGGTGAAAGCCTAGCTACGGTGGGTTAAACAGAGAATGGAACAACAGATTAAGCAGAATCTTTGATGTTCCCCACTCTAAACTTGTGGTAGTGCTACTTTAAAAAACTTAGATTTTGGGGCTCAAATTACTAAGACTCCATTGTATTCTTCTATGCTATTATATCTATATAAATGCAATATATAAAATATGTTTTTACAAATGCAAAGCATAAAATTAAAAAACCCATATATATGTGTGTGTGTGTGTGTGTGTGTGTATATATATTTATTTTTTATTTTTTTGAGATGGAGTCTTACTCTATTGCCCAGGCTGGAGTGCAGTGGTGCGATCTTGGCTCACTGCAACCTCTGCCTCCTGAAAAAAACCCATATTTGAACAAATGAGAACACACAAAAATGAAATATCAGAATGGCAGAATTTGTGTGCTTCAATTTTGTTATATTAATATAAAACTATTTAAAGAATAAAATATAATTTATAATTAATTTACCATAATATAGAAAAGAACCATAATATAAGAAAAACCATATTTTTTTTATGAGAGGCAGTATGAGGTAACAGTTCTTTACAAACCTGGCTATGCATCGGAATCCCTGGGGGCTTGTTAAAAAAAAGCTTCTTAGGCCTTACTGCAAAAGAGGCTGAGTCCCAAGATGTCAAATGATTCTAATGTGATCAGTTAAACCACTAGAAGGAGTCCCAAACAGGATTTGCCATTGTTTTTTAAGCAGGAAATGGGAGAAGCAGAAAGTCTGCTGGAAGGGACTCTAGATTCCTCTCTATTCAAGAGTGGCAGAGAGGAGGATAAATTATCAGTTGACAAATATTTACTGAAACCCAATATGTACCTGGCATTATGCCAGGCATTGGAGTACCCCAGGGTCTCTGACCTTAGGGAGCTTATAATCTAGTTGGGAAATTGGATAATAAATAAACCTAAATAGGTTAGTTGATTGAGATGTTAATTTGTTTTGTTCATATTATATATAGGACAGCAAGCTATTTTTTTCCTTATCTTTTCCAAAGAGTGAGAGTTCTATGTTCTAATGGTTTTGCTTTCAGATTAAAAAAGATAAGAGGTGAAAACCTGAAAATCACCCAGGTTTATATTTTGAATGAGAAGTGGGGAATCAGTTTTATATCTACCAAAAGATGTTAAAATCACGTCAAAGCATATAACTATTCACCTACTGGTAGTAATGCAAAATGATTCTTGTGGAGAAATAAAAATTGTGGAAACAATTTTCATCTGATGTATTTGGTTAATGCAGTGGATTGATGACCTATAAATATGTATATGTTTGAATTCTCCTTGCACTGGTTTTAACATCTTACTGATTCTCTCCTTAATTAAATGAAATAAAATCTTTGACATGTGTTTGACTTATATTTGTATGTCATTATCTTTAAAAAAAATTTTAAACATATTATAACTACTTGCCTAAATCACAGTTAGCTCAAAGTTGCTTCTATATTTTTTAATAAGAGAAAAATTCCATATTAATAACTATATTCTAACACCCACATTTTTGAAATTTTAAAAATTTATTATTTATTTATTTAGGGACTGGGTTGTAAGACTGGCTAATATTTGTATTTTTGGTAGAGACAGGGTCTCGCCATGTTGCTCAGGATGATCTCAAACTCCTGAGTTCAAGTGATCCACCTGCCTCAGCCTCTCAACACCCATGTAATTAATGTATAGTTTGTAGTAAGACCTTTATTGAGTCTAAGTTGGTTCTTAATTCTTTTTTTCTTTTGACCTCTGAACTTTTTATTGGCCTCCTGCTCCCCAAAGGGTCCCCTGCTTCTGCTGGCTTCGTGTCTCAGAACTTTGGTGTCGTTGGTCTCAGATACCACTTTGCCATCCATTATCCGGCGGGTGGTGGTCTTTTGGATGGTTTGCATGGAGTTGCTGCTGTCCAGGGCATCACCAAGATTGAAGTCCTCGTCATCTTTCAGCAGGCGGCAGTAGGTGGCAATCTCAGCCTCCAGCTTGACCTTGATGTTCAGCAAGGCCTTGTACTCCTCTCGGGTCTGGTGCTATTCTCTGCTCGGGTCTGTGGCAGCTCTGACTCCAGGTGCAGCAGGATCCTGTTGAGCTGCTCTATCTGCAGGGCATAGCGGGCCTCTACCTCCTTCAGGCTGTTCTCCAAGGTAGCCTTCATATTTCTCATGGAGTCCAGGTTGATCTCCAAGGACTGGACTATATGTCTTAGCTCTGTGAGTGTCATCTCAGCAGCTCCAACCTCGGTGGACTGCGTGGTGACCACTGTGGTGTTCTCCTCAGTCTGCTGAGAGCAGTACTTGTCCAGCTCCTCTCGGTTCTTCCGAGCCAGCTCGTCATATTGTGCCCAGATGTCTGCCATGATCTTGGTGAGGTCCTGAGATTTGGGGGCATCTATCCCCACGGTCAACCCAGAGCTGGCAATCTGGGCTTGTAGACCTTTTACTTCCTTTTCATTGTTCTTCTTCATGAAGACCAGCTCCTTGAGAGCCTAGATCTCTGTCTCCAGCTGTAGCCGAGTGACATTGGTGTCATCAGTGACCTTGCCCAGCCCATGGATGCTGCTCTCCACAGACTGGCACGTGGCCAGCTCTGTCTCATACTTGACTCTAAAGTCATCAGCAGCAAGACGGATATTGTTAACTTGTAGAACGATGCAGCCGTCGTCCACAGTATTTGCGAAGCTCTGAGCCCTTGGGTCCTCGATGGTCTTGAAGTAATGGCTCCAGTCTCTGACTTGGGGTCCCAGGTGCTCCCAGATTTTGCCCTACAGCTTCCGGTTCTCAGTCTCCAAGCTCCTCACTCCGTTCAGGTAGGAGGCCAGGCGGTCGTTCAGGCTTTGCATGGACTCCTTCTCGTTCTGGATGCTTCCCATTCCTGCCAGACTCCCCGCCATCACCACGGCCAGGCCCCCAGACCCCGTGCTGCCCTGGAAGCTGGTGGAGTGGGACATGGAGATCTGGGAACCAGAGCCCCTGGTGCCTGCTGAGACGCTGGCCTCCTGCTGACTGGCCAGGTGCCATAGCTGGGTGCATGGACAGAGTCCAGGGACTGGTAATTGGTGGAGAAGGTGGAGCAAGTGGTGAAGCTCATGCTGTCTGGGGAGGAGAGCAAGAGGACAGGACTCAGGCTTTTGCTGACCCTTTTTTTTTTTAAGACAGGGTTTTGCTCTGTCACTCACCCAGGCTGAAATGAAGTGGCCTGATCATGGCTCACTGCAGCCTGAAACTCCTGGGCTCAAGTGATCTTCCTGTTTCAGCCTCCAAAGTAGCTAGGACTACAGATGCGTACCACCATGCCCAGCTAATTTTTTTTCTTTTCTTTTTTTGGAGAGATGGGGGTCTCACTTTGCTGCCCACACAGTTCTTTCTGTTTTTTTTTTTTTTTTTTTTTTTTTTTTTTTTAATTTTTTTAAAAAAGTTAAAAATTAAAAAATTTTAACATTTGTGCAACAACAAT
>CAUYLG010028308.1:0-40023 GCA_963573385.1 Cacajao melanocephalus | reverse complement strand
GGCTCCTGCCTGTTTTCAGTGAAGAGATTGAGCTGTACCCACAGTTTGTTCTGAAAGGAGACAGAAGTGAACCATCTGAGTCATTGTTCATTAGAAGACCCAGAATCATCAGGCTGGTGTCCCCTGCTTTGCAAACACAAGGCAGAAGAGATCAGTGTCACTTTTGAGTGATCACACTGGTGTTTCAATTAACTGACTCAAGGCTTGGTTGAATAGATATTAACATATTCTGACCTTATCTGGGAGAATACTGGTCTACATTCTTTGCAAAGCCTAGGCTATTTCCTCTAATTTATTACCAGCATGTCTATGGGTCCTAATAAATCTTCCATTTGCAATTAGAATACCCAAATAAAAATCCATGTTGACTGCTAATAAGGACCTTCATCTTGGCTTTACCAAAGCATTAATGATTTTTCTTTCTCAGCAAACTTTGAAGCCTGATTTTAAAAGCTAAAAATCTACCTCCTGTGCTTGTAATAAACAGGCTGATTCATAGCTATTCCTATTTATTTTAGTTAACACTTACTACTTTGTGACAATAACTATTGTAAGTACTTATAGCTATTAACTTATTTAATCGATAGTTCTGATAGATTCTCCTTCTTTTCTGAATATCTCCTCTAATGGGAAAGTAATTACACTCTAAATGTTAAGAAGGAGACTACAGTGTAACTTTTGAAAAGAGAGAGAAACAAGGTAGGGCAGAAAGATTGCACTACAGTTTATTTGAAATGTCCTCCTAGACTGGGAAAGTTTCTGCAGCCTGGCATACTTGCCGGGCTTTTCTTCTGTTCCTCCGATCACCCTCATTATCTGCAATCAGGCACCCACTGACTGCTCAAACTGATTCTCATGGCAGTAGCCGAGAGGGAAGTCGTTGTAAACCTGGAAGTTGTTACTGTTTTACAGACATGGGCATGTCCTGCAGTAAGATGACATTTTCAAGTCAGTCTCATTGATGCAGGACTTTTTCCTCCGTAATTCAGCTAAATCTGGGTTCTTGGCTCATGACCAGGAATAATTAGGCATGTGGATACATTGAAGGGTGAGAAGGGCTGAAAAAAGAAAGGAGAGCTCTCAGCCAGGTGTGGTGGCTCATGCCTATAATCCCTGCATTTTGGGAGGCCTAGGTGGGCAGATTGCCTGAGGTCAGGAATTCAAGACCAGTCTGGCCAACAAGGCGAAACCCCATCTCTACTAAAAATACAAAAATTAGCTGGGCATGGTGGCAGGCACCTGTAATTCCAGCTACTCAGGAGGCTGAGGCAGGAGAATTGCATGAGCCCGGGAGGAGGAGGTTGCAGTGAGCCGAGATTGCGGCACTGCACTCCAGCGTGGGTGAAAGAGCGAGACACAGAGAGACAGAGAGGGAGAGAGAGAGAGAGAAGCTCTCAGCAAAGAGAAAGAGAAAAAGAAGAAAGAAAAAAGAAAGATAGAAGGAAGGGGCTCTCAAAGAGAGGGATTCTCCAATCAGGTTTCTCTCTCATGATTGAATTCGAGGGGTACTACACATGAGCTGATGAGGCCAGTTTCCTCCCCTGAATAAGGCGCAAATACCTGGTGGCTCCACCCCATTCCCCTAGTGTGCATGAGGATGCCCAGGCAAGCCACAGGTAGTATCGGGAAAGGCAACATTCAATTGGTTAAAAGGCATTATTCGGAAAGAGTCAGTTGGGAAAGGGCAGACAAATGGTTAGATGTTCTCTCGCTGGGTCGCAGGTTGCATCTGGAACCAGCAGTCTAGTCTTTCAGCCTTCAGGCTATTTTAGGCTTGAAGGTGAGGTTTCACCGGGGACCCTTCCCTCTCTACCTAGGCATTTGTCTGCCTTCTGCCTGTATCATCATTTTCTTAATTACCTGCAGTGACTTTATCAAGCCCCCTTCTGAGCTGCCTAATAATAATAATACTGTCAGAATTTTCATCATTGTTACTCATCATCAGCCCTGACAGCCCAGAATTGAGGCCTCCTTCCTGTTAAACGAATGGACAGCAGAGCCTTTGAGCTCCACTATTCACTATGTTTGTGTCAGCTTTAACCATCGCTTTGGCCTTTTGGGGCTGAAGATAAATCCACAGGCAGTAAGCATATTCCAAAAGGGAATGACTTCTTTGTCTTTGGTTTTTTGAAGGGGGTTAGTTTTCAGGAAATGTAGTTGTAGTAGATCTCCCCTCAGCAGCAAAGGAGGACTCAGCCAGGACATTTTTAAGTGTTTCTCCTTTCTGCTGACAGGGTGGTGCCTTTTCAGTGAAGTCAGCTGAGCTGGTTGGTCATTTGTGGGCCCTGTGTGCCTGCAGAGCCAAGCTCTCTGCAAGGCACAGGTGGTGGAGAGATAGAGACAAACAGCCGCCTTCAGGGAGGGTGTACCCCTTCAGCCCAGCCTTGTGAGTCAGAGATAAGGAAGAGCAGCTCAGGACTCCACTGGACCCTCACAAGAGGTGCTGCCAAGGGGAGATTCCCGAATCTTTCCAAGGCCCCTTGCTCGCCCATGGGGCTGGGCTTGCTGAAAAACTCGACTCTAGTTTTTTTACTGGATCCCCAGGAAGAGCTTTGGCCCCTAACATCCTCCACCCCGCACTCCTCAGCACACACATAGACACAGAGACACAGAGAAGAAAATCACACCTGAACATGGCTTTGAAAATATGTCTCTAGGGATGACTCTACAGAACATGCAAACATTTCCTCACACTGGAAAAGAGAATTCAGCAGCCATCTATTAACTATATTTAACAATCTCCCAATTTGTTATTTTCTTTTATATTGGTACTGATATTTGCAGAGCAGTTTAAATAGAGAAAACATTATCCGGTATGTAGCCTTTATACACTTGAAATTAAGTGGCCTGCAGTTGTTCCTGTTGTTTGACCGCTGCTTGGTAGAGATGGTGCTGGATGGAAAGAGGTGGTTTTGCTCCTTCCTCTCTTTGCAGTCACCAGAGAGTATGTGTTAGAGAGACCATAAGGATGTGGGAAAATATACAGTGTGTACGAACAACGCCCATTAACATTTCTTTATGGACAATGTGGGGAAAAAAAATGTGGTTCTACTAAAATGCTTTGTTTTCATCTTTGGGGAAGATTCTGGCATTTGACAATACATCAGTTTTGTTGTGCAGTACTGTTGCAAATCGGTGTTCAAATCCTATGCTGTCCTCACTATTCTGCAGAGAGTTTAGGGCTGAAAATGCCCATAAGTCTTCCCAGAGTTGAGCTGCTGGGAGCAGAGGTGGTGAGAGGAGAGACAGGGCTGTTCTTAGCAGGCTTCTCTCTCTAAGGCCTGCACATCTGCCATTTAGCACTTGGCCTAGTGGCTGCTGGTGTGACTGAAAGAGGAGTGGGCAGTGAGCTTGTCTTTGTTGGGGGTGGCTGCAGAGCCACTCCTGGCTGCCAGTTCCCTGCTGCACTCCCTGGCTCATCCAGGGCCTCTTTAGAGGTAGAATATGTTTGCTGCAGTGCCAGCACTAGGCCTGAGCCTTACCTGCCTGGCTTGGTTAAGGGGCAAAACCTGCCTTCTAAATAGTGACTGCAGGTTAGGGAGTCACTTTACGATTAGAGGGAGTTAAAAGAGTGTGGCTAACTTGTTTGCATGGATATTCATTTTCTGAGCACCTCCACGCACGTTACCTGTTACGATCTTCATATAACAGCCCTTCAAGTTCAGCAAGGTAGCAGGCGCTCTTCCTGTTCACAGATGCTGGAACTGAGTCCTAGAAGCAGAGCCAGGCATGGAGCCCAGGGCTTCCTCCTCCCCATTCCCCTGTGCACAGGCACTGCCCCTGAGTTTTCACGAAGTCTGGTTATTTATTCACAGGGGAGTCCTCAGCACTGCCTCTTCTGTTTCCCTGTGGAAACCTCAAAAGAGAAGTCCTGCCGAAAACGCTCAAGGACAAAGGTGACTAGAATGCTTTGACTGCATCCCTAACCACTTTGGGTAGGCTCCAGCAGGAGCCTTTGCAGTGGTGGAAGTGGGTAGCCCTGCAGAGAGCATACAAGGGAGAGCAGGCCTGGGTTGGATATGCCAGGCCAAGGGACGCAGGGACCATCCTCACATGAAGTATGGACATGCAGTCTGCACTTTCCTTTCTTTGGATCTGCTCTTCTCACCTCACTTGGCTCAAGCTAGGAGCACACAGTGTGTCTCCAGTCCTTCACCGAGAAGACAGGAGATCGAGGTGTGGAGGTGGCCCCTGGGCAGATAACTGAGGTGATGAACCATAGAATTGGTTCCACATGTAGAAGAAAGTCTACAAATTTAGCTGATCTTATAATAGCGTGCAGCGCCCTCCAGCCGAGCCACACAAGCCCCACCTTCCCTCCAGCTTCACCTCTGTGGCTCCCAAGACTGTCAGTATCCAGAAACCAGCTCTTGCCTCTGAAGCATGCCGCTGTCATTGACTCAGATGTCTTAGCTTTCACCTGCACACCTTTTGCTGTCACATAGTTGGTCTGGGAGCAAGGTGTATCAGCAGTGTGGAGTACCAGCGTTAGGGTGAGATAAAAACAGGTTTGAATTCTCCCTCTCGCTGTTTATTAGCTATGTGAATGAAGGTTAGTGAGGTAATCTCTCTGTGATCAGCATCCTTATCTGTGCATAACCATAGTACCTGCTCACAGAGGTGTTCAGAGATCATGTGGCATGACGCCTTGTTCTCCAAAGGCAAGCTCTTCATGGAACTGTGACTGTTACCGTCTCTCCCAATGTTTTGAAGCTCTAACAGTCCACGTGAACAGTGTGACCCAGGACAACCTTAGACCTTGTCACTTTCCCTCCTGTATTAAACTGGAGCTGGATCATATCCCTTCTACCCAAATTATCTGTCTTCTAAAGGCTGCCAAGAATAAAGGCAGAGGACATTAGGTAATAAGATCAGCAAAATCATTAGCTTTTCAGGAACAGAAAATACCAAGATAAAATAAGAGGAAGCTTGGCCTCAGTTACCCTTAAAAAAATTATATATAAATCAGAGGTTTGATACTTGCATTTATTTCTTTCATTTTGGGGGATATGAAATGGCGATAGGTTGCTGTTTTTTTGCTAAAATTATAATAATTTTTTCTGAGAGAATTTCCCATTTTATTTTCAGAAGCCTGAGTTTTTACTACTTTTCACCTGCTGTCTGGCTGCCCCTCGTCAATCTATATCTGACTGAAATTGCTCTAGTCCCTTCAATGCCTTGTGCCTCATCACCAGCCCTGAAAACCCCTGGGAATGTTCAACGTCACTGAATGGCACAGGGAGGAATGTGGGAACGTCCACGGCTTAATCAGTTCATCTCCAAGTGGACACCCTGAGGCCCAGAGAGGGGCCACATGGAGGCACAGCAAGAGCGCAGCCGGGGATCTGGACTCCGGGCCTCTCCCGAGAGCTGCCCTTGCCCACACTTGCTGGTGTCATGCAACCTGTCTGTGTGGGATCCATGGAGTGACTAGGGACAGCCTTATATGGACAAACCCACATAAGCCTGGGAACAAAAGGCATTCTGGGTATATAAATAAAGGCTTTGGTTTCTGAGCCTTTGTTCTTTTTCTGCTATCTCAGCCTCCTCTGCCACAGCAGCCACTCCACAGGGTTCAGCAGGCTGCACAGGGCTGTTTTGAGGACTTTCTAAGGAGTCTGGCCTCTCAGCTTCCAAGCAGCTGGTTCCAGGAGTGGGGTGCTGTATTGGGAGGTTTCACCAACTGTGCTTGAGGTGGCAGAGGCCCCATTATGTGCCCAGTGTGGTAAAGACTTTCCTGATTTTGATTGTGCCCAGGGATTGCCATGGAAAGCATAACTGTGTATCAGACAATTCCACACCCAGGAATCCAAGGGAACCTGAACAGCTACTATTCCCAGCAGGTATGTGGTATTCTTGGGGAGAGCTCTGGCAGGGTGGGCGTCCAGGTTGGGGAAGCTCAGGTGAGGGTATGAGCTCACAGGTGTTGGTTCTACATGTGGTTTCACTGTCCTCAGCTGTCACCTGCATGCCTTTTTCTGTTACATAGTTTGTCTGGGATTCTAGAATTAGGAATGGAAACAATTTTGTGGTTGTTTCATGAAATGTCTATTGCAAGCTGGTTTGAAATCACTGATTTCAATAAGAGGTGCTTGTGGTAGGTGGTCTATGAAACCTCCCTGTTTGGAGAGATTAATGTAAGTTTGAGGAAGTGGTAAGTTTTTATGCGGGTTAAAGGAGTTAATTTACACAAAGCTTTTTGTACAACATCCAAGATACATACAAGCCCGAGGTAAATAGTGGCCTTGATGTTATCATTGTTCTTCATCATATGGAGGCGCTGGTGGAACTGGAGGGACAGAGGCTGAAAAGGGAGGCCGGGCCCGTAGCGGGAAGAGCTGACAGTGGCCACCGAGGAGTCTGGGTTGAATCTGGGAGTCCATGGGGACTGATGGAGGACTCAGGCAGGAGAATGGATAGCTCTTACTCGAGTTCCTTGATGTCTTAAGCATTTATATGCAGTAAAACACCTCCCTTTCCTCTCAGGGCAGGCTTCTAAATGCCTTGCCTGGTATTGAGAGGGCCTGATAAGACTAACCAAGTACACAAAGGCCAAGCCAGCTCATCTGCTTGCTCTGCTTCCAGAGGGAGGGAGCATCGACAGGGAGCCAGCACTGCCTCACACTGCTGCCTCATGTGATCGGTGCCATGTGACCACAGGAGCTGGAGGCATTGTCTGGGGTGCTGGGCACATGGGCTCCATGATGCCCATGTCGTCTGGCCACACAGACACAGACCTGGGGGCCAGCAGAGCGGCCAAGGAGCAGCACCAGCTTTCTGATGGCAGCCTACTCTTTTCAACAATTCCTTACCAGAATCCTGCCTCACTGGAACAGAGGGTCCCAGCGTCAACCAGGAACCACTCCTGTGGTAAAACTGCCTGGGCAGCCTGTGGCTTAAGGACTTGACGCTGATGAAGCTGGAGGAATGTTATCTCTACCCGGTCTCACTGCAAGGACTGATCTTGTTTTCTCTTCCCCACAGGGAGTTCCAGCCAGCATCACATTTTTCAGTCCCTCTGGCCTTACATACAGTCTCAAGCACATTCAGGAGTTATCTGGTGACCATATCGATCAAATTAAGGTAAGTTATTCAATGGGTTTTTGGTCTTTTTCATATTAGTTTTTTTTTTGGTTTGTTTGTTTGTTTGTTTGTTTGTTTTTTGATCTTCCTGAATTACTAGGGCTTCAATGTCAAGTGAGACATCCCTGGCCTAGCAGGTGCCCTAGAATTGGAAGGGCAGCTCTGTCTCCTGCTGGGCTGTTGCACAGATTGCTTACCCTCTCCCAGCCTGTTTACTCACTTGCAGCATGGGGATAATTATCTCTCTCTGGCCTTCATAGACATGTGTATGGTCTTCCCTGCATAGAATGAGTCTCAGAATTACATGAGGGAATTCGAGTAAAGTCCTTACTTAGCTCAGGGCTTGGAACAGGTGTTAACATCCTTTCCTTCCACTCCCCCATCTTATGTTTGCCATGATCATCTATTCTAAAAGCAGTCACCTTTTTCATGTCTTTTAAAGGGTTTACATTCACATTTATTAGGGACTGTATTCATAATGAGTCGACAAATAACCACAGCTCTTGTGGTGTCTATAATAGAAAGACCCTTGAACTGGCTCCAGAGGGACTGAGGAGAGGGTGCAGGATGTGACCCAGAACCCAAGCACAGAAACTGCCACTTGCTGCAGTGAGGAAGAGCAAAAGCCTTCACCTGCCTTCCCACAGATGCATCTCACATGAGGAATATGCCCCGCTTTCCCGGTTTTAACTCCGAGACATCGTGTATGCTGCCTGTAGGTCACACTTCTGAGAAGGAAGAGTCGTGATTTGAACCTCGGAAGACTGATTCCACATTGTCAGCCCTGGTGATGCCTTGCCATGGTCTCAGGAGCTGCCGAGCAGTTGATGCACTTATGGGCAGTTATTCATGTAATTCTCACACCAGTCCAGGGGTGGGTATCCAGAAAATAGGGCAGTGGTCCTCATTACAGGTGAGGACACTGAGGCCCAGACAGGTTAAACAGCTTGCCATGGGGTGAGTTACTGGAAGGCCCAAGACTCACATGGGCCACTGAGGAAGAAAAATAATATCTGAATCTTGTGATTAGAAAGATTAAAGAGATAGGACCCATAAAGTGCTTAGCATGGTAACTGGTCCATAGTGAGCACTGACTTCATATTGCAGGTCAGGATGGGTAATGGTGCTGGTGCTGCTCTGGTTTTTTTTGTTTTTTTGTTTTTTTTTGAGATGGAGTCTTGCACTGTCGCCCAGGCTGTAGCGCAGTGGCGTGATCTCGGCTTACTGCAATCTCTACCTCCTGGGTTCAAGCAATTCTCCTGCCTCAGCCTCCTGAGTAGCTGCGACTACAGGCGTGCCCCACAACTCCCAGCTAATTTTTTTGTACTTTTAATAGAGACAGGGTTTCACCATGTTGGCCAGGTTGGTCTCCATCTCCTGACCTCATGATCCGCCCACCTCAGCCTCCCAAAGTGCTGGGATTACAGGCGTAAGCCACCGCGCCCAGCCGCTGCTCTGGTTCTTGTCCCTCTGTGTCATGTTGCCTCTCTCCTGCACCTGTGGGAGGAGCTCCCCAAATCACACAGTGCTGTGAGGTACCTGGTGGTGTAAGCCTAACACAGTTTTCCCCAGGCTTCTTAGTGTTTGCCTAGAGGAAGAACAAAAGATTTATACTCTATCTTCTTTCAAAGCTAACATGTTTAAAAGCACAAATGGATACTCAACATCTGAACCGAGAACTCAGGCCTTTCTGAATAGACTGCTGCCTGCGTCACCCACACCCCTGGAAACGGGGCTGAGTGCATGCGCCTATCCCACATCTGTCACGTCCATTTCTGCAACCCTCCAGACACTCTCAGGGGCTCTCAGTAGCCCCCTCACCTCTTACTGCAGTGATTACCCTGCCTGCCAGTATTGAACACCTCTGCCATGCTGAGGAGGAGAAAGTGACAGAGCTGGCCTTGTTCACAGTGACTGTGGACTGCTTGGGGGCCACGAAGGTACCGTATGTCAGGTGTGAGTCGCCCCTTGTCACTGGGACTTAGCGCTGGCTAGTGAAGTGCTTTCAAGTTTCACAGGACACAGTCCTAACCTGTGAGTTGGTAGTTAGCCTTTTTCTCTCAGCTCGGCCCCAGATTTGCTAGTGGCCTCCCTTCCCAGGAGTCTTTGTAGGACCCACTGTTTGTATGGCACTGCACCACATGCAGGTGTGCCACAAAAGATCAAAGGGGGTGACTTCTGACCTGAACTTCCTACTTACCATTGTCTTGGGAAGACCATGCACATGTCTATAGATGCCAGAGACATCACTCCAGAGCAGTAGGTAAGCAGATTCATAATAACCACCACCAAACTAATGGCAGCAACTGAATTTCCTGTGTACAGGAAAATGCCCATGCAGCCTGTGAGGTAGGCATCTTCACCTAGCAGTCACTAGCCACAACAGCAGAGCCAGGCTTTGAATGTGGCTGCTGCCCCCACAGCCAGGCTGGTGCACTCAGCCCAGTTGGTGCCGGGGTGGCAGAAGAACGTTGATGTTGGGCGCCCTGGCCTAGCCTGGGGAAGACTGTATTGCTCTGTGGGGCACCATCCTGTGAGCATTCATTGACATAGAGGAACAAAAGCCTCCTGTGGAAAAGCCGCCATTTCACCAAACCGTGGATAACCCTGCTCTAGGAGTACAGTCATGTTCGCCATGTGCTGGTCCCATTCCCAGGGAGTTTCTTTTTTTCAAATTTTTAAATAGCTTTATTGAGATGTAATTCACAAACCATAAAATTTACTTTTTATGATTCTAATATATAAACTTAAAAGAAATTTTTTTAAACTTTTTGTAGAGATGGGGTCTCGCTGTGTTGCTCAGGCTGATCTCAAACTCCTGGCCTCAAGTGATCTTCCTGCCTTGGCCTCCCAAAATGTAGGGATTACAGGTGTGAGCCACCATGCCCAGCCCAGTATGTCAACTTTAACATGATTTTTAGGATAGTCACAGATTTGTGCAACCATCACCACTGTCTAGTTCCAGAACACCTCACCACCCCAAAGAGAAACCTGGAACCCATTCACAGCCACCCCTCATTCCCTCATTCCCCCCACTCCTTGGCAACTACTCAACTACTTTCCATCTCTATGGATTTCCCTATTTTGGACATCTCATGTTAGTAGAATCATACAGTGTGTGGTCTTTTGTAACTGACTTTTTTCACTAGTATAATGTTTTCAAGGTTCATCTACACTGTAGCAGGTATACCAGTACTTCATCCCTTTTTATTGCCAAATAATAGTCCATTCTGAGGACTGTTTTATTTACCCATTCACTAGTTGATGTACATTTGGATTGTTTTCACTTTCAGGCTATTAAATAATGCTGAACATCCAAATACAGTTTTCTGTGTGGATATATGTTTTCATTTCTCTTGAGTATATGTCTAGCAGTAGATTTACTAGATCTAAGGTAACTTTAACATTTGTCGAATTACTGCTGTTTTCCAAAGTGGTTGTGTCATTTTGCATTGTCACCAGCAAGGTGTGAGGGTTCCCGTTTCCACATATCCTCATATCCATATTTCTCTGTCTCTGTGATTACAGCCATCCTAGTGGGTCTGAAGTAGTTTCTCAGCATGGATTTGATTTAGACTTCCCTAACGACTAACGGTGTTGAACATCTTTTTACATGTTTGTTGGTCATTTTTATATCTTCTTTAAAGAAATATCTATCCAAATCATTTGCCCACTTTTAACCCAGGTTATTTGTCTTTTTATTGTTGAATTGACAGAATTTCTTATTCTGAATACAAATTTTTTTTTTTGAGATGGTGTTCCGCTCTGTCGCCAAGGCTGCAGTGCAGTGATGCAGTCATGCCTCACTGCAACCTTTGCCTCCTGGGTTCAAGCTATTCTCCTGCCTCAGCCTCCTGAAAAGCTGGGATTACAGATGCATGCCACCAGGCCTGGCTAATTTTTTGTATTTTTAGTAGAGATGGGGTTTCACCGTGTTGGAAAGTGGTCTCGAACTCCTGACATCGGGTGATCTGCCTGCCTCGGCCTCCCAAAGTGCTGGAATTACAGATGTGAGCTACTGCGCCTGGCCTCTGAATAAAAAAAAAAAAAGTGTTTTTTGAGACATAGTTTTGCTCTCATTGCCCAGGCTGGAGTGCAGTGGCACAATCTTGGCTCACTACAACCTCCATCTCCCCAGTTCAAGCAATTCTTCTGCCTCAGCCTCCCGAGTATCTGGGATTACAGGCATATGCCACCACAACCCAGCTAATTTTTGTATTTTTAGTAGAGACAGGGTTTCACCGTGTTGCCCAGGCTGATCTTGAACTCCCAATCTCAGGTGATCCACCTGCCTCAGCCTCCCAAAGTGCTGGGATTACAGGCGTGAGCCACTGTGCCTGGCCTCTGAATACAAATTTTTTATCAGATGTATGTTTTGTAAAAATTTTCTCCCATACTGTGAGCTGTCTTTTCACTTTTTTGATGATTTTTTTTGAAGCACAAAAGGTTTTCAATTTTGATAAAGTTCAATGTATTGTTTTTTTCTTTTGTTACTTGTGCTTTGGGTGTTGTATCCAAGAAACCGTTGCTTTAATTCAGTGTTTTAAAGATTTACTCCTGTTCCTTCTAGGAGCTTTATAGTTTTAGCTCTGAACTTAGGTATTTGATCTGTTTTGAATTGATTTTTGTATGTTGTGTGAGGTAGGGGTCCAACTCCATTTTTTCCTCAGGGAGTTTCCTAAGCAGCGGGTGCTTCACAGGGCAGTACTGTGGGCAGGGTGGGAGCAGGGCCTCTGCGGGACAGTGGTCTCCTTTCCCTTGTTGTGACTTAGCCGGAGGAAAGAGCCTCAGGCCCACAGCATCCAAGGTTATGCAGAGGTACCGGTAGCTTGTTAACTCCACTACCACCTGGCCTGCTACCCACTTGCTGAGAGGGAGGGAGGATGAAGCAGTGTGCTGGGCAAGGGCTGCCAGTGTCAGATGCTCCCTTGCTCCCAAACAGGTTTGGGGTCCACAGTCTCAATCCAGAGGAGAGTGGGGGATGAGGACATTCTCTCACTTAACCCCCACTCTAGCCCTCTGAGGCCAGGGTAACTGTGCCCCTTTTATAGGTGAGGATCAGAGAGCCTACGGGACTTGCACTAATAACAGCTAGCAGGGGCAGAGCCGGGACAGAAGCAGTGCTGCATCCCAGGCGAGGTTCTGCACAGAACCATCCAGCCCCTGGCACGTGTTCAGAGAGAGGTGTCCTGTGGATGAGGCTGGTGCCCTGGACAGCTGATTTGGAAGGATCACGACAGCACAGGCAGCAACCCATGACGGTTATGGAGCTTATCTCTGGGCCAGGCCAAGTGGTTCACACCTGTCACCTCATTGAATCCCCACAGCAGCCCAGTGAAGAGTCCTGTTATCTTTTCTGTTTATGGATAAGGAGATGGAAGCCAGAGAGGGTGGGCCAAGGGCATTGTCCTGTGAAGCTGGGATTTAAGTCTCAACCCTTGGTTCCAGAGCCCTGACCTTGATGGCTCTGCTTTCCTGGGGATTCAGTCACTGCCCCTGACACACCCTCCTCCTCTTGATCAGACCCAGGGTCCCCAACACCAGAAGCAGAACTGTCTGCAGCTAGAGCCTCTGAGGAAGGACTGCACTGATGCAGCCATGATGGTGAGCACCAGCCTGGGGCCTTCATGTCCCTAACCCTCACCTGAGCCTGGGAACAGCGTGCTGTCACTCAGGGTGGCAGAGAGGCTGTGATTAGAGCGTGGATTCAGAGGTATTTTGCAGGCTCAGAATCTGGGCTTGAATCAGGTGGTGTTGTCATTTATATAAACGCGTCACATGAGGAGTGATGTCCAACCGAAAGGCTGGCTGATGGCCCCTGCACACATCCAGCCACCTGCTGCCCCAACCCCCTCTGGTGTGCTGAAGCCCCATTCTCTCTTCTGTCTTTACAGTTTGCAGCCATCGGCCCCACTACGGCTCGCGCGCTGGCTGCCCAGGGCCTGCCTGTAAGCTGCACTGCAGAGAGCCCCACGCCACAAGCGCTGGCCACTGGCATCAGGAAGGCACTCCAGCCCCATGGCTGCTGCTGAGTCAGCCACTTGGCGCTTGCCCTGTGCAGCCTTCCTGGGCTGGCCTCCTCCCAACGGGGCTGACTCTGAATGGAGCCAGGCATCGGCAAGGGCTCTCGGGAGCTGCTGCCACCAGACTCCTGCCTCAAGCCTGAGTGGAAAGCGCCTGAGGACCGGGGATCAGCACCTGGCCTGGGGCTGGGATCAGGCCCACGTGCACATGACTGCCCTCTATGGAAGCCAGCTTGAACCCTGGCCTTGTGAGAGCTTCCTGTGCCCAGCGGAAAGGAAATCAAATAAACCACACTGGCTACCTGTGCTTACTGAGTGTATGGTTACTGGCTATGTGTCATTTTAAGTACAAAGCTGTGTTCAGGGAAGAGACGGGTATGCCCACCTCTGATAACCCACAAACCTGGTATGAATCATAAAATTGCTCTATGTAACCTAGATTTATTCGTGCTATAAAAAGGACCTTGAAGTTCCTGCTTGTGAGCTAAGGACAATTTTAGTTTAAATATAGAGACTTGCTTTCCTTCAAAGATACAACTGCAGCATTAGACAGACCATCTGATCTCCCAGGAACCTGAGGGGCTGGGGAGGTCAGTATTTACTGAGAAGACGTTCATGTGCAAATGCAGGGCCCTGCAGAAAGTCTTTGGAAATCTGTTCCCAAACTTCGTTCCTACTTTTAAAATATTGGCCCGGAATTTAGGCTGAGTTGACTGAAACCCAGACTTAGACCTGTTAGTAGCATGTGGGCTGGTGGTGGGAAGGTGCTGCCCGCACGCCTCTGTCTCCTTGAAAGATCCGGCTGAAAGGCATTTGGGCTCCACATCCCTCATCTCCACTCCTCGTAACAGCCCTGAGGAGTGGACATTTCCCTCGTTCCATTTTTCTTGTGAGGAAACAGGCTCAAGAGTTGAAATTATTTCTCAGGGTCACATAGCTAGTGAGTGGCAGAACTGGAACAAAATTAGAAGGGATTGATGAGCATAAGCACTTAGACCTTGACTCATGAAATTCATCAGCCACCTCATTTGAGATTCATACTAGTAGAGGTTAGAATTCAGTGATAATTGTTCTCCAAATCTTGGTGTGATTATATTCTTTGAGAACTGTTCTAAAACTGGATTATGGTGATGGTTGCCTGAAGTGACCACTTGTCCCAGGGGATTAAGTAAAATAATTGGGCAAGCACCATATCATACATGTTTTTCTCCATAGTACCAAAGTGAAATGGATTAGCCCATGAACTAAGAACCTGGCTGTACATCAGAACTACATGAAATGCTTCTAAAATGAAATTGCTCAGGCCCCACCCCCAAAGATTCCCCTGAATTGGTTTCTAGAATAAAGCCCAAGCAGGAGGAGGTGTTAGAAGCTCTCCAGGTGCCTCCAATGTGCACCCATGTTTGGAGACCGCTGGATTGCAGGAACGGGGTCCCCCATAGCTGGAGTGCAATCAGGAACATCCTCATGCATGGTGGAGAGGCTGGAGAAGCAAGACAAGCCCGGAAGTGAGGAAGGAAGAGGAGGAGAAGTCCAAGCTGTAGGCAGACAAGAGTGAGAGGGATGCGTGGGCTTCAGAAGCACAGGTTGTTGAAGGAGGAGGAACACCCTGTTGCAGGGCAGGGAAAATAGGTTCCTTTTCACAGCCTTAGGGGCCGGGGGGCAGAATCAGGGACAAAGGTTCACTAAATGTCTACTTGCTATTAAACACCACACGTGTATCCTTTCATCCTCACACAACCTGAAGCCACCTTTTGAAGAGGATGTGAGGCTATTGACTGTTTTGGTGAAGCCTTGTTTCAGAAGGAGCAGGGCAGGGCATGGTTAAAGATGGATCTGTTTGGGGTTAGGAAGGCAGGGAGCTCGTGCATGGTTGGGAGATGAGCAAAGCAGCAGGTGTGTGTCCTCGGCCATCGGGTGAGTCGGGAGCTGGGCATTCTTCGGCAGTTGGGCTGGAGATTCCTGAAAACGTGAGAACTGAGTAGGTAAAAACCAGTTTGAAAGGCACTAGGGAGAAACCCTGCTTCTGAAGGCATGGGTGGGGCAGAAGGTAAGCTCTGTAATTACCCAGCTCTAGAAAGTGAAGCCTAGGGATGTCACAGTCATTTCTTCTGCTCACCCTCCCATGGGGCTGCAGTTTCTATTAAGGACAATAATTATGTTAACTATAATCATTCTATGGCTCAGTGGCTAGACGGGAGTGAACAGAATCTTACATAAGGCTTTCCCTCAAAGATACAACTGTATCATTAGACAGACCATCTGATCTCCCAGGAATCTGAGGCACTGGGGAGGTCAGTACTTACTTAGAAGAGGTTCATGTGCAAATGGAAGGCCCTATAGAAAGGCCTTGGAAATCTGTTCCCAAACTTCATTCCTAGTTTTTACAGATCCAGCTGTTCCTGATGTGCTGGGGAAAGTTCAGCTTTCAGTTTGTAATGTTCTGGGTGACTGAAGAGTCAACGTGAGAAGCCGGGTTGAAAGCAGAGTCTCACACAACACCCTGAGTGGCAATAGGGCCACCCAGGACGGTGAGTGAGTGAGTCGCATCACCCCCCACCTCCCCGCTGGCCACCAGCTCCAGACAGAGCAACGCCTCAGCAGGCTGGGTGGCTAGCCTCCTGGTGTCCTTCTTGGGGATCAGAAGCGACAGAAGGGCGGGGTGGGAGAAGACACTGAGCAGATGTGCTGCACAGGGTTTTCCTACAGTTTTGTGACCTACATTCCCTCTTTGCATCACCCTCATGTGCCTTCCCCTCCAGCTCCTGGACTGAGGCGAGTTGTTGAAGAAGTTTGTGCAGGGAAGGCATAAAGGATCACGCAGGAATTTGAGAGCCAACGCAGAATGCAGCTGGCCCCCAGGCCCATGTGGGCCAGCGGTAAGAACTGAAGGTTTTTCCCTCTGGACCATATAGCCACAGCTCATTTATGGGACATGTTCTCAGACACTGTTCTGAGTTTTATGTGCTTTAACTCATGAGTTACATGTAGTCACACAATGAGTTAAATGTTAATGCAACTTCCCTGTGAATAGAAGGTAACTAAATGAAAACATTGTGTTGTATACAAGTCTTCAGAAAATAAACTAGCAGGAATCATTTTACTAAGAATTCTAAGGAAGTAGATGACAGGGATAGAGTCAATGAGGTGGTCTCAACATTCATTACCCTGGAACAAGAATCCTTGATGTTCAGCAAAGTATGCAGCCATTTGGAATAAGAACTACATTTCCCAGCTTCCTTCACAGGTAGGCATGAGAGTGTGATTAAGTTGTAGCCAAGGGGATATAGTTAGATGTACACCCCTGACATTATTCTTCCTTTTTCCTGGAATGCAGGTATAAGAACTGAAGCTCCAGTAGCCATCTTGGGCCCTGAGATGACATTGGGGAAAGGAAGTTTTCTAGAACAAGATGACCCTGTGGGCACAAAAACTATCCCACCTCTAGACTTCTTGAATATAAAAGATATATGAACTCCTATGTTGTTTAACCCACTATTATTATGAGATTTTTCTTTTATAACCAAATCTAAATGATAAAATAATCAAGTGAATTGGTAAACATCAATATAAATGCTCTTTTAAGAAAATCTTGGCCAGGCACAGTGGCTCATGCCTGTAATACCAGCACTTTGGGAGGCCGAGGCGGGCAGTTCTCTTGAGGCCAGGAGTTCAAGACCAGCCTGGCCAATATGGCAAAACTCTTTCTCTACTAAAAATGCAAAAACTTAGCCAGGTCTGGTACACGGCTGTAATCCCAGCTATTCAGGAGACTGAGGCAGGAAAATTGCTTGAGCCTGAGAGGTATAGGTTGCAGTGAGCTGAAATCATGCCACACTGCACTCCAGGCTGGGCGACAGAGCAAGACTTTGTCCATCCTCCCCTCCCAGCTCACTCCTCCCAGTCACGTCCAGCCTTCTTTCTTCTCTACTATTGGAGGTTTGCCCAGCTGCTCCTGGCCTCATGACCTGGGCACTTGCCCTTTCCTGATTAAGGAAAATGTACACCACTCCTGAACTCCCAGCACATGTGACTGAGTCCTTCTGATTTTTCTGATGTTGCGCAGATTTCATCTGCACAAGAGATCTTTCCTGCTCACCTGAATATTCAGTCTTCCCCCTAGACACTCACTTTCGCTAATTCTATTACTACCACCTGTTACTATTGGAATTTTTCATTTCTTTTTTGTTTATTTTGTCTTCCCTACTTAGAATATAAATTCCATGAGGGTAGGTGTGTTGGTTAATACTGAGTGTCCACTTGACTGGATTGAAGGATGCAAAGTATTAATCCTGGGTGTGTCTGAGGGTGTTGCCAAAGGAGATTAACATCTTGGGTCAGTGGCTGGGACAGGCAAACCCACCCTTAACGTGGGTGGGCACCATCTAATCAGCTGCCAGAATATAAAGCAGGCAGAAAAACAGGAAAAGGCTAGACTGGCTTAGCCTCCCAGCCTACATCTTTCTCCCGTGTTGGATGCTTCCTGCCCTCGAACATCAGACTCCAAGTTCTTCAGCTTTGGGATTCGGACTGGCTCTCCTTGCTCCTCAGCTTGCAGATGACCTATTGTGAGACCTTGTGATCGTGTGAGTTAATACTACTTAATAACATTTTACATATATATATATACACACACACCGTATTAGTTCTGTCCCTCTAGAGAACGCTAATACAGTAGGGAATGAATTTGTCATGTTCATTTCTGTCTTCCTTAGGACAGTAATAAGTATTGGTTTCATGATGACTGAATGAATAACAGCCCCACACAGGCATGTGCACACCTGCTTTTCTTGGCAGACCTTTGACTTAAAATTCTAAGCTCTCACCTGCAAAGTCACAGTGCCCAAAAAACTTTCATTCATTTCCTGCAAGGTCTCTGGGTACTGGGGTAGAAATTCCTGCAGTGAACCTGAACCTCTGCTTACTTTTGCCTCCCCATACTCTGTCCTTTCCCTGCCCCTGAGGGTCAGCCCCTGCAGGCATCTATGTGACCCACCAAGAAGAGAGGAGGAACAGGAAACACTCAGGAAAGTGGGAGATGAGGGGGTTGCTCACAGCGCAGGAGCCCACGGGGAAGGAGCTGTAGTCATGAGTTTAAAGGAAATGGATGAGCAGATGAGTGCTCAGCAAGATGCAGGAGACAGCCAGATCCGCCCAGGGTGCGGCCCCAGCACAGGGGTGGTGGGAGGCTCTCAGGCAAGGGCTTGGTCAGTGTCTGTGGGATCTGAACTGGACAGGGTGAAAACCAAGAATCCAAGACAACTTAAGTGGGTTAGGCAGAAGGACTCTCAGCATCCTCAGCGCAAGTGGGGGTCAAAGGGCCATGCGATAGAGACAGGATGGTGAGAAGCTCCAAGGAGAGCCAGCAGTGGGCATGAGGGGCTGCCTATGCCTGTGGGATCAGAGATGCAGCAGTCTAGGGGGTGGCAGGGCTGAGCCAGGCCATGCCATGGGTGACTTGAGTGGAGTGGAGGTGAGAATCTTCAGATCAGAGTCACGGTGGGAGAGGTCAGAGCAGTGCACTGGTCATTCACAGGAACACCAGGGTCAGCCAGGACAGCGGAAGGACCTGGGATACAGAAGAGCTCTGTAAGAAAAGGGGAAAATGCATCACGGGGAGATGACAGCCATTAGGAAGGCTGGAGGTGACCCAGAAACCTGTCATGAGGCTCACAGGAGCAGGGCACTTCCCTGAGTGGAGGCCATCATCGGGGATGGGAACACCCATCCTGCCCCTTGACCTCTGCAGCCTTCACCAGAGAGGGAAGGGCCAGCTGTAGTCTATTGCAGACAGGTCTTAGGGAACAAGGAGCATGTTATGGGTCCTTCTGGGGATAGACTAAGTGTTTAGTGGTTTCTATTAGGGTCGTCTAACTGCTGCACCCACCAACCCCAAATCTTAGGTTCCACACTATAAAGTTGTGTTTCTTACTCCTGACACAGAGCAGTCAAGGGTTCGAGGGTGGCCTTCCACAGGGGCATTCAGGGATCCAGGCCACTTCTGCTGGATGCTCTGCATCGGGCCAGGAGTTGAGGGAAGAGAAATCACAGAGAATACGAGGGTGATCTCAGAGTTAGGCCTGCAAGTGGCACACATCACTCTGTCCCTTCTTTTTCTCCTGTTGAAACATGGTCTCATTCTGTCATCTAGGTTGTTGTGCAGTGGTGTAATCTCGGCTCATTTCAGCCTCAGCCTCCTGGGCTCAAGCGATGCTCCAGCCTCAACCCCCCCCCAAGTAGCTGGAACTACAGGCATGCAGGCCTCCACGCCTGGCTAATTTTTGTATTTTTAGTAGAGATGGAGTTTCACCATGTTGCCCAGGCTGGTCTTAAACTCCTGGACTCAAGCAATCCACCCCACTCAGCCTCCCAAAGTGTTGGGATTATAGGTGTGAGCCACCATGCCTGACCCATGCCGAGCTAATTTTTAAACATTTTTTTGATAGAGTTGGGGTCTCACTATGTTGCTCTGGCTGGTCTCAAACTCCTGGCCTCAGCCCTCCTGCCTCAGCCTCCCATAATGCTGGATTATGGGTCTGAGCCACTGCACCTGACCGTTCCATATTTCTGTGATCAGCCCCATGGACAGCTGTGGCCCAGTCAGTCTGCACTCTCTGGAGGACGTCTGCTCAAATAAAAGCCCGCTTTGGGGAAGACTCTGTCTTCAGGATCCCCGAGAAACTTTAGGCTTCTCCATGAGGGGAAAGTGGGTGGGCTGAGGTGATTCTAGTTTATCCTCATATAAAAATCTCTCCCCACAGAATGGGACACTGTGCAGTCATTAACTAGAAAGATAAATACTTACATTCAGAAATAGAAAAGTGCCTGTAACGTGCTGACTTGTAAGGAATATAGAACACAGAGTTTTTGTAAAATGGAGACACACAAATACTTCTTTAGGCACCTGCACATGCGCATCTGCAAGAATGTTCACTGAAACGCTACTAGCGGAATCACAGCATTTTTTCTTTATTCTCAGTACTTTTACAATTTATACTATCTCCTGATTAGATTGCCTTTAGATAAAGAGTAACAAAAGGAAAAGCCACACAAAAACAGTCTGAGAAACAAACTAAAAATCCCCAAACCCCAGTTCACCTAGAAAAAAAGTGACCCAAACTGTAAGCAAACTAACGGTCAGAGTTTTTAAACTCAGGCCGAGTTCTGAGATGCACGTTGTTATGGGTGTGGTCTTGTGCCACTGTTAATTCCACAGCTCATTTAGCGGCAAGCTTGCCCACAGCACATCTCTATAGGGATGGAACCCGCAGGGACTGGAGAATGTAATTACCCGAGGATACGGCAAAGAGAGGAGAGGAGTTCTCACACCAACAAGAAAGGTGAGCCTGGGGTCTTCAAAGGCAGCATGCCCCGGGCCTGCCACGTGGCCTCCAAGTGGGCACACTTCAGGGCTGGGTGAGAAATGCTTGGAAACCTGGGTGCTCCCTTCTGGGCGGCTTATAAAAGCCACCCCAGGTCTGGCTCCTTAAGGAGGGGTGACGGGGACGGGGACAAAGCCAGGCAGGGAGGGCAAGGGCTGAGACCAGGCCAATGCTCGCGGCCTCCATCTTCCGTCCGACACTGCTGCTCTTCTGGCTGGCTGCTCCCGGGCCCACCCAGCCTGAGAGCCTCTTCCACAGCCGGGACCACTCGGACCTGGAGCCGTCCCCGCTGCGCCAGGCCAAGCCCATAGCCGACCTCCACGCTGCTCAGGTAGGAGGCCGGAAAAGCAACACCCCCAGGCACGCAACGGGCACACAGGCACATGCACATGCTCACACGTACACAGGCCAGGATGCCAGCTGTGGGGAGGCAGAGAAGGGCCAGGCAGGCTGGGCTGGGAGGCAGAAGTAGATCCTATGGCTCCTGTCAGAACAACCATGAATCGATGCTTAACCTGGTTCGACAATCCCCAGGTCAGCCCTAGTGAGAGAGAAATGCCGGTGCACACAGACAACAGACTCGAAGGCCAAGTGCCTTTTCAAAGGCAAGCATGTGGTACTGTGGTGGCCAAGGCACTGTCCAAAGGTATTCTGTGGCTGCTCACATGCCAGACTCTGGATGTAGAGAAGGGGACGGCCCTGCAAGTTTCCCTAGCACAGCGGTAGTGAGGATCCTAACAGAGCCGTCTGGGGTGACATCCGTGGACTTCGCCGGAGTCTGTGGTGAAGCACCCAGGAAGTCCAATGCAGGCGATCCCCTCCTCCAGAGAGTTGTGTTGGAAGCAGGGAGTGGACCGATGAGGTCCCTTGACCCGCCCTGGCACATGGTCCTGTGGTCACCACAGGCTGGAGCTGATGCTCAGGGTCAAGTCCAATCCCCAGCTCCCAGGGTGCCCCAGAGGCCAGGGCAGGGAGCAGGAGAGCCGCCCTGTAGCCAGGCTCTCAGCAGCGTGGAGCCCGCCTCCCTCCCTCCCTCCCTTTGAGCGGCCATGAGGAAGCCCCCAGGTCCTCAGACCCAGCCACGGCCAAACCCCTCAGTTCGAATTCCCAGCTCTCAGGACAGGCCTCTCCAAGGCCTTCCCTGCTGTGCGGCCACACCCGGCCTTCCTTGGCACCCCCACCCTGCCCCGCATGGCCTCAGGGAGCACCCTCCCCAACCCCGACCTCTCACCTCCTCCCGGCACGCGCTTACCCCGCTGCCCAGTCTCCTCGGGCCCTGTGGCTCCTCTGACCCGGCCTGGCGCCCATCCAAGGACTCAGGACGGCGCCCAGGACTCGCTTCTGTCTCTGTCGCTCACTGCCTCTCTCTATAGATCTCGGTCTCTCTGTCTTCCTGTTTCTATTGCTGTCTCTGTCTGTTTCTCCCTGCCTGTCTCTCTGCTTCGATCTGTCTCTTTCTTTGTCTCTGTCTGTCTCTGTCTGTCGAGGCTCTGGGGCAGGGCAGCCCGGGTGGAGGAAGGCCAGGAGGGAGGTGGCCCCGGATTAGGGTGCGTTTCTCTCCCTCAGCGGTTCCTGTCCAGGTACGGCTGGTCGGGGGCGCGGGCGGCCTGGGGGCCCAGCCCCGAGGGGCCGCCAGAGATTCCCAAGGGCGCCACCGTGGCCGAGGCTGTGCGCAGGTTCCAGCGGGCGAACTCACTGCCGGTCAGCGGGGAGCTGGATGCGGCCACCCTGGCGGTCATGAACCGGCCGCGCTGCGGGGTCCCCGATACGCATCTGCCACCCCCTGCCGCCCCACGTGCGCCCCCAGGCCCGCTCCCCAGAGCCCGCCCCAGGCGCTCCCCGCAGGCGCCGCCGTCCCTGTCCCTGTCCCGGCGGGGTTGGCAGCCCCAGGGCTCCTTCGACGGCGGGGCCGCCCGGGCCTTCTCCAAGAGGACGCTGAGCTGGCGGCTGCTGGGCGAGGCTCTGAGCAGCCAGCTGTCCGCGGCCGAGCAGAGGCGCATCGTGGCGCTGGCCTTCAGGATGTGGAGCGAGGTGACGCCGCTGGACTTCCGCGAGGACCCGGCCGCACCCGGGGCCGCGGTCGACATCAAGCTGGGCTTTGGGAGAGGTAAGAGCGCCTCGGGGCCCCCGGCGCGCCTCCCCCTCACCCTGCCTCCGCCACCTGCAGAATGGGGGGTGCTTAGCCCTCCCGGCCTGTCCCAGGGGCACCTGTCAGCAGGGCAGGCAGAGCCTCCGGTCAGTGTGGTCCTGTCAGAATCGCAGTCACCCTGCAGAGAGCCTGGTGTGGCCTGTGGGGACACTCGGTCCGGCCCTGTGTGCAGGCTGCTGCCAGGCCTGCTCCTCAAAGCCCCACGCAGGCCCCCTGCCTGTGCCTCAAGCTTCCCCAGGGAGCAGGGGCCTCAGGACAGGGCGGTGTCAGGCACAGGTGCCACCACCTCCCCTGTGCAACTGGACAAATGACTGAGCCGCTTTGCAGCCCCATCTGTGACCCAGGGGTGCTCAGGGCTATCTTCTGGTCTCACTGGGTTAATGTCCCAGCATGAGAAGTACAGGGACACAGCTGGCTGAAAAAAACAAATGTAAGGGACTTGGCCTCCACTGTTTCATGTCCACCGCAGAGGTGAAGATCTGCCCGGATCTTGCCTGGATGAGGCCTTTGTGCTGTCTTCCCAGGCCCCCAGCTGGGCTCTCACCCAACCCCGCACGTCTCCGCTCCCAGGCACTTGGTGCCTGTTGGTCTCTGACAGTCTGTGGACTGTAAACAGTTTATAAACAAACCGTCTCCCACCCTCCTCACATTGAGGACTTAATCCAGGAGCTGTCATTCTGTCTGCCTCTGCTGCTGGTTCCTGGAGGCTGGGACCCTGTGGTGAGGCGTCTATATGAGGGGTACTCATCCTTCACTGGGACCACCTCCTTCTCCCCGTCTCCAGGCCGGCACCTGGGCTGCCCCCGGGCCTTCGATGGGAGCGGGCAGGAGTTTGCACACGCCTGGCGCCTAGGTGACATTCACTTTGACGATGACGAACACTTCACACCTCCCACCAGTGACATGGGCATCAGTCTTCTCAAGGTCAGTGGTCCTGAGCTGCTCGTGTTGATAAGGCACCAGCAGTGCTCACAGGCCGACGTCCAAAAAGTCCAAGCTTTTCCCAGGAAGTGTCCGCATCCTCTGAGGAGGCAAATCTGTGTCTGGCCACAGATCCCTAGTCCCACAGGCGCTCCCCTCTTCACAGGCACAGGCTTTCCATCTGTAACGCAGGGATCTGTCACCCAGGCTTCACCCAGCGCCATGGTGTGTGTTCCCCTTCTAGGTGGCCGTCCATGAAATTGGCCATGTTCTGGGCTTGCCTCACACCTACAGGACAGGATCCATAATGCAACCAAATTACATTCCCCAGGAGCCTGCGTTTGAGTTGGACTGGGCGGACAGGAAAGCAATTCAAAAGCTGTATGGTAAGAATGCCGGGGAGGGCACCCCCGAGCTCAGGGAGGACACTCAGTGTTCCCGAGCACAGCAGGACCCCGTCCACTCCCCACTGGGAGCCTGGGCACAAGAGCACAATATTGTACAACTGCGTCACCCAAGAGTAGTCACCCTCTAGCTCCGTGATGCTGCTTAGTAAAATGTGGTTCTGCCCAGTTGACCGCCAGTCCCTCCTGTGTCCTCTCTTCCACTTGCTACGTGCATTTCTTAGGAGGACAGTGAACACAGTGGTTTTCTCAACACAAGCTCCCCCCCACCCCACTGTGCTGTGGCATCCCACCAGAGACACACACCCTGGAAGCCCTGGGAGTTTACTGCAATCCCACGGCAAAGAGCAGCTTAGCCTGGCCAGGATAAGCTCCAATCTATTTAAAATCGTTCAGGCCAAACGTTCTAGTGGTTATTTAATTAAAGTGGTTAGTGATTTAGCACAGAGGCCCAAGGGAAGAAAGCTGTCCTTCTCTTCTCCATTCAAAGGTCCCTAGGCTGGGCACGGTGGCTCACACCTGTAATCCCAGCACTTTGGGAGGCCAAGGGGGGCAGATCTTTGATGTCAGGAGTTCGAGATCAGCCTGGTCAACATGTTGAAACCCTGTCTCTACCGTAAATACAAAAATTAGCCAGGCGTCATGGCGCATGCCTGTAATCCCAGCTACATGGGAGGCTGAGGCAGGAGAATCACTTGAACCCAGGAGGCAGAGGTTGCAGTGAGCCAAGATTGCACCACTGCACCCCAGCCTGGGTGACAGAGCAAGACTATCTCAAACAAACAAAAAAGTCCCTAACAGAGACCACCCCATTTTCATCCTCACACCCCGTTCTCAGCACTGTGTCTTTGGAGATGACAACTGCGAGGACACCTTGACTTGCCCCAGTGGAAATCTTGCTCTGACACGAGCCCAGAATTAAACTTCCCTCTAATGAAGTCAAACTGCCGTCAAGCCGTCAAGGGAGGCATTCACAAGCTATATTTAGGGTGGTCAACTGTGAATAACTGCATCCAAACTGAGATGCTTCCGAGAGCGGCCTGGGGCATGTGAAGAATAAAGGACGGTGCCCGTGAGCCAGGGCTGCAGCAGGCACCCTGGTGCCTCCGGCTCCCTCTGCTCAGCCACCTCAATCTTTTTTTTTTTTTTAAGATAGGGTCTCACTCTGTTGCCCAGGTTGGAGTGTAATGCCTTGATCTCAGTTCATTGCAGCCTCGGCTTCTCAGGTCCAAGTGATCCTTCCACCTCAGCCTCCCAAGTAGCTGGGACCACAGGCACCACGCGTGGCTAATTTTTGTTTTTGATTTTTTTGTAGACTGGGTTTCACCATGTTGCCCAGAGTGGTCTTGAAGTCTTGGGCTCAAGCAGTCCTCCTGCCTCGGTCTCCCAAGGTGCTAGGATTACAGGGATGCGCCGCTGCACCTGGCATCACTTCAGTCTCACATTGAAGGTGTTTTTATAGAAAGCCCCAGCTTTGCAACTGTCTTAATTCAAATCACACATGAAAATATAAGTTTTTGCACCATGTGACAAGAGGCTGTTTTTTTTTTTAAGGCTCCTGTGAGGGAACATTTGATACAGCATTTGACTGGATTCGCAAAGAGAGAAACCAATATGGAGAGGTGATGGTGAGATTTAGCACGTATTTCTTCCGCAACAGCTGGTACTGGCTTTACGAAAACCGAAACAATAGGACACGCTATGGGGACCCTATCCAAATCCTCATTGGCTGGCATGGAATCCCAACACACAGCATAGATGCCTTCGTTCACATCTGGACATGGAGAAGAGATGAACGTTATTTTTTTAAAGGTACAGATTCTTCATGGATGGTTCTATTTCTTATTAAACAAATGCACTCAGAAGGAATGTCTTGAGCTCCCACCAAGAACTCTGTTGTAATGCTCTTATCATCACTTGCTTAATTTTTATCTGCTCCATCAGACTGGAAGCTCTGAGAGCACAAGGATTGGGTTCTATTGGTTTTGTTTCTTTCTTTCTTTGTTCCTGAGACAGTTTCACAGTCACCCAGGCTGGAGTGCACAATCATGGCTCACTGCAGCCTCGACCTCCTGGGCTCAAGTCATGTTCCCACCTCAGTCTCCTGAGTAGCTGGGACCACAGGCTCACACCACTACACCTGGCTTCATTTAAAAAAAAAAATTTTTTTTTGTAGAGATGGGGTCTCACTAAATTGGCTAGGCTGGTCTTGAACTCTTGGCTTCAAGGTGTCTTCCCACCTTGGCCTCTCAGAGTGTTGGGATTACCACTGACCCAGCCCCCTGATCTTTTTAAGAAGGCACTTAAGTCACCGAATGAGTGAATGAATTCTACTAGGCATTAAAGGGGTTGCCAAAAAACTGTAACAAAGGGCCCTGCCTGCAGGAGTTTTAATCTCGTTCTAGAGGAAAGAAAACACCTTGGAAGCCTAGGTACAGAAGTGTTTTTAAGGGGTTGGCCAAGCAGAAGAGGTGATCACTGTCACCTGGAATTGGGTGCTGATGCCCCCAGGAATCAGGTCTTGGCGTAGACTCAAGGATGGGTGGGTTCTGCGATGCCCAGAAAAAGGTACCCAGAATGGTGAGTGGATAAGGGTGCGGAAGTGGTCAGAGGCAAGCAGCAGAAGCCCAGCCGGGGGAGCTGGGAGTGAAAACACCGCAGAGCTGGGAGACTGGGGTCCATCAGAGTTGGCAACAGACTCACACAGGATGAGATCAGGCTAGAAAGGCGGGTTGGCCCAACCACGGAAGGCCTCAAATGCCAGGGTCAGAGGCTGGACTTCACTGGGCAGGCCATGAGGAATCAATGGCAATTTCTCAACAGAGAAGGTCAATGTTTTGCTGGAAGGCAGAAGCTAATGTGGTGGAGCCTGGGGGGTCATGGGGAATACACAAAGAAAGGCAGGTCTGGGACTCTCTTGCTGCCACTGCGCCTTACTCACCCGGTCTCATCCAGTACCCTGGGCCTGGTGCACGAGGCATGCTGCCTTTGCAAAACCAGACAACACAGAGTCCAGTCACAAACACGATTTTGTGGTCACTGCTTTTTCCTTCCCCTTTCCTACCCAGACTCAAGTTACGTACTCCCTCTGCCTGAATCCTGGTAATATAACCATAGGGCTTTAAATTGCTCAAAAAGACTTAACAAGGTGAGAGCCAAAGTGAATGAACTTTATATGCAAATTTTACCATAAGGATCCTGTATATACATTTGGTCTTAATTTTCTTTCATATCGCACAAAGGAAGAATTAGTTCAGTTACACAAAGAAATCACCTGACAGCGGACTTTTATAGTTCAGGTCTTCCAGAGGCGGAGGCACATCTTTCAGGGCCTTAAGAAGTCCCAAACTAGAATTTATGTTGGCAATACTCAGAATCTTACTCATGGAATTAGGTCATCATAGGAGAACTGCTACAATACAGCTGTATTTTATTCGTGGAGCTTTAAAAACATCTTAATTTGCCATGAATATTTTGGATTAAAAAAGAAATTCCTGTTAGAGTGAATTCCATCTCTAACTGGACATACGTCACATTGTTCTCAATGGTGAACTTTTCCAAATATATTAAATATTTAGTTGCTAAGGAACGTACTGCTTGGGGTGCTCTGTGAGTTGTGAACACCAAAGAAGTGTGTTTAAGTGGATTTAGTCTATTCTATGTTGGCAAGATGCCAAATATTCAGGATTAGGAACTAACAAGAGCCTAAAATAACCCCCTACTGATTTAGAGCGTGGAATTAGCATTTGAACTTTGAAACAAAATGGAGCAAGTTCCATTTCACAGGACAGTGGGGAGTCTCTCTGGAGTGGAATTTGAGAGTCCTGGCCTGCATTCCTGGCCCGTCACTTCACTCTCTCTATTCCAGTGTCCTTATGTGTAAAATGGGCGTGGTGGTGGGACTAGATGACTCTAAAACCAAGGTATAATCCAATCATAAGGATCATGATTTCTTCTGTAAAAAGAGGGCTTATACTGATTAGGATAGGAAAATGATTCCAAGCCTTGGGCCACTAACATTAAAAGGAACAGCTTTAGACTATAAACGAAGAAGAAAAAAAATTAAGATAGGTAAAAAAGACGTTATTTTTGCTGTTTTGTTTTTGCTTTTGATGACAGCCAATAAACTGATGTTCACAGGATGGGGTTTGCTTTTGCTGTGAAAGGCAACCAACATTCCAACTGCAGCAATGATGTCCAAGAAAAATGCATCCCCTGGGCTAAATCTGGAAGTCATTCCAGATGAGCGGACATCACCGAGTGGAGGCTTCTCTAAGATGCCGAAAGCCCCGCTTCCTCCTAGAATCATGGCAGCACGCTGTACAGGATTAGCTGAGACCTATCTTGAAAACTGTCCTCTTTGTCACGTTTCCTGTGATTTAATATTAATGAACCACATGAACTTATTTTCGTTGGCTCTCAGGAAATCAATACTGGAGATATGACAGTGACAAGGACCAGGCCCTCACAGAAGATGAACAAGGAAAAAGCTATCCCAAGTTGATATCCGAAGGATTTCCTGGCATCCCAAGTCCCCTAGACACGGCCTTTTATGACCGAAGAAAGAAGTTAATTTACTTCTTCAAGGAGTCCCTTGTAAGTAAAGGCTCTTCAGCCTAGCATTGCTTCTGTCATCCCAAATAGAGATTTGTCAGATGACCAAGTTTATATTTAAAAGCTGTACTTGGCCTGGCACAGTGGCTCATACCTGTAATCCCAGCACTTTGGGAGGACAAGGGGGCGGATCGCTTAAGCCCAGGAGTTTGAAACCAGTCTGGGAAACAAAGTGAAACCCATGTTCTGGTCTCAACAAAAAATACAGAAATTATCCAGGTGTAGTGGCACATGCCTGTGGTCGCAGCTGCCTGGGAGGCCGAGGCAAGAGCATCACTTGAGCCTGGGAGGTCAAGGCTGCAGTGAGCTGTGATTGCACCACTGCACTACAGTCCAGCCTGGGCAAGAGTGAGACCGGTCCCCAAAAAAAAGAAAAAACAAAAAACCTGTACTCACGTCAGATCTAAATAGCAATGGCAGAGCATTACAAATGGAAAATTAGGACGTTCAGGTCTAAAGAATTTGGTACAAAGTCTGAGTTACTTATCTCACTGTTATAAATTAACCTAAAATATGAATAATTTTCAGAAGAGCCGGTCTATCTAATTTGCTTTGCAGGTATTTGCATTTGATGTCAACAGAAATCAAGTACTTAATTCTTATCCAAAGAAGATGACTGAAGTTTTTCCAGCAGTAATACCACAAAACCATCCTTTCCGAAATCTAGATTCCGCTTATTACTCCTATGCATACAACTCCATTTTCTTTTTCAAAGGCAATGCATACTGGAAAGTAGTTAATGACAAGGACAAACAACAGAATTCCTGGCTTCCTACGAACGGCTTATTTCCAAAAAAGTTTATTTCAGAGAAGTGGTTTGATGTTTGTGATGTCCATATCTCCATGCTGAACATGTAATGAGAAAAAATGGAAAATGGAGTCATAGGACTTCGCTAAGAAAAATTCTGATATTGTTTACAAAGAAAACTAGATTTTCAGTAGCTGAAGCAAACCCAATGGAAAAAGCTGTAGCTGAACTTTTAAAATACTTGATTTAAAAATCAGTTGCTCAGGTAAAACATAATTCATAACCTAGAAAGGTTAAAAACAAAACAAAAACCAAAACTAAGTAAGCATCCAAGGATCTTTGCTTTCTACTCTGTGGGGCTCTGCCCATCCCAACTGCTTGCCTACCTGATTTATGGGAGTTGGAAAGGTGACCAGAGCCATGGGTCAAGCTATCAAGGAAGGAGATGCCATGGATATGATCTTACTGAGGGACTCAATTGGAAAGGTCATGGAATTCAAATGAATTGCACTCCAAAGTCCCTGTCAGAATGACATTTCTCTAATGACAGTGTACAAAAGGCTTTCAAGTGTATTTTTCTCTTGATCTTCACAACTCTGTCAGTGTGGCAGGATGGATACTGTCATACACATTTCCAGTCATATTAACCAAAGTTCATCTGTTGTATCCTGCCAAAAAGTCAAACGCAGTGGCAGCTCTGGGCCCTCATCTCCAAATCCCAGCCCAAGGTCCTCTGCACTTCCTCTGTGTCACTGTGGTGGTCGCGGGCCCTGCAGTGAATTTCACCATCTTGTTTGAACACACAGGCCTGCAATCCAAATGGTCCTGAACAGAGCAACTCTTCTGGTTCACTGTAATTCACTTAGTGTTCTCTCCTGGCACTTTATATGACAGTTTACTTAGGTTCTAAAGACCAGACTACCAAAAGGAGCCTCTTGAAGCTAGTTGGATAATTTTATTTTTCCAGTATCAGTATATCTATGATAGGCATATGTCCCTTCAACTTTTACATAATACGGCTATTAACCCTTAACCCGAACGAAACCCAATGTCATTTGTAACGAAGTGAACAAAATCTGGGCAATGAAATGAACTAAAATGGTTTCAGTAGCCTCAATGATCAGGCCACAAATGCCAAATTTCTTCTTCTAAAGGAACAGCTAAAACATAGGTAGGTTAAAAATAGCATATTACAAATATATATTTTAAGGATCTTTTTTCCCCCTGTAGGAACTTTGGTGTTATTGCTTTGACAAAGGAAGATGGCTATAATTTATACTTACATAAGAACAAATTTTCCTCTTGACTGAAAGGCTATTTCAGCCAAGGAGAGGGGATGGGAGAAAAGATAAGCAACTCTCATACCCCTAACCCCAGCTCATTCCTACTAAGTAGGAACATCCCTTTGAATTCATTAACTCAAAAGATGACATATCATCTTGGATTATAATCAACAGAAGTGTCTAGGTTTATCTAGCAGGGCAAAGACGGTTTTATGATGTGTGTACACTTGCTACAAGGGGAAACAGAATGACAGTGGTCCTGAAATGAAATATTGCTGAATTCGTACAACTGCTTTACAATGTAGGCAAAACTTTAAATGTTTCAGTGATTAATTTTTGCAAACCGATGCAAATCTGTTCCAAGGAAAATGCAAACTAAGTAAACAACAACTAAGTGGACAAATGGCAAGAGAGAATTCTGCTAAGCTATGATGGATGTTAACTCACTGTCAATGGGCTGGGTATGGTGGCTCATGCCTGTAACCCCAGCACTTTGGGAGGCTGAGGCAGGTGGATCCCCTGAGCTCAGGAGTTGGAGACCACCCTGGGCAACATGGCAAAACTCTGTCTCTAGTAAAAATGCAAAAAATTAACCAGGCATCGTGGTGCATGCCTGTAGTCCCAGCTACATGGGAGAGTGAGGTGGGAAGATCCCTTGAGCCTGTGAGGCAGAGGTTGCAGTGAGCTGAGATTGTGCCACTGTACTCCAGCCTGGGTGACAGTGAGACCCTGTCTCAAAACAAACAAAAAAATTTCAACCAGTGAAAACACCTGAAAATCTCTGTAAAAGAGAAAGAAGCCTCTTTGACATCATAGCTCAGTAAAAATTCGGCTTAAAACCAGTTATTCCAGACAATTTTCTAGTATAGTTGGAATTCCTTCAGAGGTGTGGTTAGTGCGGGAGGGGTTTCTGCCCACTGTGGAGGGCCTGCACAACTTGCCTCAGCTACCTATGGGCCTGCAGGGGGCTGGCTGGATCTCCAGCACACCTGCCCCCAGGCCTAGGCAGCAGACCTACCCACAGTGGCGTCGTGCAGAGGAGTCCAGACCTTCACCTCACCTTGAAAGAGCCTGTTTTACATGTTACACTGTCTTGAAATTGAAAATATGAATTAGGAACAAAAACAGCCTTGTGCACTCTAGCCATTACAAATAATAGGGGATGCTTGTGTGTAACTGGACAAGAGCCGTGTAGCAGCAGCAATAAGGAAAATATTCTAGGGAAATTTAGTGGACAGCAGAATTTTAATGTTAATGTTTTGAGCTTTACTTTGTAAAGTTTGTTAATTAGACTGAGTTCACATCAAAACTCAAGGTGAAGAATGGAAACTGGAAAAATACAAAGACATTTTAAATAAATAGTGTATTTATTCAAAATAGTTTTCTTACCTTATTCACAGTTTCAAGTTTAAAATGAAAAAAAAGGATAGTACCTATTCTTGATCAACTGTCATATAAAGTCAAAAGTGAACCCTTTCAGAACATGCATTAAATACAGCAAATTGCACAACAGTTAGTCTTTGAACAATCCTGCACTGAAGCTTATAAAGAACACACCTTTTTTCTGTGCAATTTAAAAGGAAACACTGTAATGTACAGGAAGTCTCCTTAACCCACTTGAACCTGTAATATCATTTGGATAAAAGTTCTCTTGACCAAAGTAACATTTTATCCAAAACAATATCTTAGACCCAGGTAGCCTGACATACTTCAAAAATATGTGAACATGTAACTGCATCACAGCAAGTCTATTAATATTGAGGTACTGTGTACTTCTCAAATAAATAGTGGAAGCTTTAAGTTTGATTCTGATGTTAGCACTTCAAGTAAAGAAGCCACAGAACTCAACTGTAATTTGTCTGTCACTTAAAATAACTCTGTGTTTCCACTGATATGCCTGTTTTAAATGGATATTTCCCTATTATTTAATGGAACAAAGCACCGAATGAACAAACCAGCTCCGTGTTGAAGGCACTGACAGCGTGTCTGGGACGCAGCTCTGTGCAGTCACTGAATGGCGCTGCTGCTTGCTGCACTACCGGCAGTGGCAAGCTGGCCTAGCAGGTGGACGATAACACCGATTCTTTCCAGAAGAGTCGCAGTTTTGTTTGCAGTCGCTCTCAAAAGCTGGGAGTAAATGTGCTTGTTGGTTTTGAGGACTGCGTCTTCTTCGATGTTATTGCTAGGGTTAAAAAAGAAAAAGAGACAGATAAGGGACCACCAATGCCTACCAACAATTCAGAGGTCCAGAACACCGGCCAGCGACAGCCCAACAGTCACTCTTCACAGAGCAGCACGGTTCCACTCCTGTCGAGTTCAGAACTGCCTTCTTTTATCTATTGCTCACGGGCCTGTTTCTAGACATTCATTTCAGTACATCAATGAAATCCAGCACTCATTCCTTTTATAAATATTTGAATACCTATTATGTACCAAGAACTGCTCTTGACAGAGAACAAAACAGGCAAAAAGAAGCCCCTGCCTTCATGGAATTTGCATTCTGTTGAGGTAGGAGTTTGCGGGAGGGGAGTGGAGGCACTAGGGAGACCACAGTGAACAAGAGTGTGATAGACGGCCATGAAGAAAATGCAGTGGAGCTGGGCGGGTGAGGGCAGAAGGAACTATGCAGTATTTCCTCCGTTCCTCCAGCTCGGCCTAAAGCGCCTTCCTGTGTCACACGCACACATCTAAAGCCACTGTTGCACTGCTGTCGGTAGAGCTAGAACTACCTAGGATTTAAACACGGATTCCTGACCAACAAGAACGGCTGCATCTCAATTTATCCTAAAAATGTCAGTGCAGTTCTGTATGAAGAATGCCCCTCAGCTGAAGAGTACCAGACAGTACTCTACTTTAAAACTATTTCACTTTACAGCTGGTCTTGAAAATATTTACCCCTAATGATGGATGGGTGAATTCTATTTCTGTTACTACTGGAAAAGACTAGTAATTAATTACGTGGCAGTTCATATCTAGCATCTTTTTTTAAAAAAAAAAAAAATGAGTCCAGGTGAAGCCCCCTGGCTCACATAACCAGATAACAGATAACCATTCCACAACTCTTTGCAGTGTCCATGACCACATCCGAGCCTTACAATAATCCCATCTCCTCAGCTAGGCAAGGACTAGCGTTTTTATTTTATAGACGTAAAACCTAAGGCCCAGAAGCGTTAATAGTTTGGATTAAGGTCAAAATGTCATGTTTTCCAATTTCAAATGCTATGTACTTTCACCTCTTTGGGGTACCAAATTTCTCCCTTCACCCAAAGGCTTGCCAAGTCAGGCCTGCCAGAGAGCAGCCAACAGTGCACAGCTCCCTTCCCCCAGGAGTTGCCCTTTCTTTCATTCCTGGCTCCATCCCTCCTCCACAGGATTGTCATCCCAGTCTTTAGACATTTCTCCCCAAAAATTCCCACTTCTTTTATCAGGCAAATCTCCTCCTGCCTTCCCCCAACAGCCACAGCACAGCAAAACTGACTGTTCCAAATGCATTCCCTACCTGTAATCTGCGCCTAAGATCAGCTATATTTTAGTTTTGGGGGAGAGTTAACAGTCACAAAACCCTTTAATAACCTTATAGAAAATTTAAATTACTCTGACAGTAAATCAAGGCAATAGCACTTAATATAGAACAGGCATTTGAAAGATGAATTATTCTTTGTGGACAATGACATCACACTGTCATTTTACTAATAGTTGGGTACCTAAAGATAACTGATGGCTGCAGGATTACAAACATAAAATCTTTTGATTTTCCTAATATAACTCTGAATCTTAAATCTTCATCTTCCAATTTCCAACTTCTACAAATTTCTACAAATCATGCTTTCCTTAATGCATTCTTATCAGTAGTTTCACTGACCTATGACCCCTATTCAGAGGGCTCCATCATTTCATCATTTTATCTCCCTTTTCACTAATCTTAACCAAATATTAAATGTACACATTTAAATGGGAACAACCCATGAATCTAAAAGATTTGTTCTTGGCACTGCAGCAGAGAACTCCCTGAATCTTCAGAGATTACTTCTACTTCTTACGGTTTTTCTTTGTATTAAGCCCCAAAGCCACCAAAATGTCAAGAGGCCTGGATCTGTGAAAGCAGTGAGTATTAAAATCAGCAGAAAGGTAAAATCTAAAGTCAAAAAGGAAAAAGAAAAAACCTTTGGCCTAACAAACTGCTACTGCTAGAATTTGTAGGTCAATGCCAATGCAGTTGTCATATGATGATGAAATGCCTGCATCAACTGAAAATGAAAACAAAATTTTTTTTAAACAAATAAAATGCATCTTTCACTGTAATTCTACAGGAGTCTTATAAACTTAAGATTTTAATTATTAAGCCTTGTTTATTTTTTTTTGCCAGAGGACATGAAGTGGAAAAAACAGTAGTCAAAAAATAAGAATTTATTTAACACAGCCTTTCAGTATCTGTGGAGGATTGGTTCCAGGACTCTCCAGAAAACTAAAATCTAAGGAGGCTGAAGTCCCTGATATAAAATGGTGTAGTATTTGCATTTAAGCTGTGTACATCTTCCTACATACTTTAAATCATCTCTAGATTACTTATAATACCTAATACAATGTAAATGGCTTATAAATAGTTGTTATACTATATTGCTTTTTAAATTTATATTATTCTTTATTTAATATTTTCAATCTATGGTTGGTTGAACTGGATTCAGAATCCTTGGATACAGAGGACTGATTACATTTTCTTTCTTTTAGGTCTCACTCTGATTTCCCTTTATATTGCAAAAGAGAATGTTCATGTATTCACTATGAAATAACTAAGCCTGTGGCAGAGGATATTTTCCTCTTAAAAACAAAATTATAGATGTTTTCATTTTCACATCAGTGAAAAATGAAATATCATCAACTTAGTAACTAATATTTTTGTTTTGAAACTTGCCAGAGTATTTATTGTATTAACACGGTATCACATTGCACGGTTTAATAAACCTTAAAAAAATCAATATAAATTAGCCACATAAGACTTTATGCATCATGCATGAAAACTTTAGATTAAAATAGTTTTCAGCAGAATATTAATAACCTAAATAAACAGAATCTTAGAAAACCTTCCATTAAAATAAAAATTACTTAGGTCATACATATGACTGTTATGGTTATAAAAGATAAAACTGAAACTATTACCTACTACCAATTTCTCAAATGACTGACTTGTGAAAAATCAATGAATCACATTTTCTCACATTTCATGTATTTATATTGCCATCTTGTGGAAACCAATACAAATTTTTAAAATTTACCCACTGCTGTTAGGAGAAAGCAGAAATTCTTTTCCAGCCTTGTTACTATATGCACTATCTGCTGTCTTATGGCTCTTCAGAAAGATGGATGTCTCTGCTAAATCAGTGAGTCTATTAACACCCCTTGCTGTGTACCACAACCAGGATATGGTATAGACATTGAGGGTTAACAATGAAGTAAAAGCTCTCCTTAGACTATAGAGAATTATTCAAAAGCAATTTTTTTTTTCTTTAAAGAGATGGGTTTTGCTCTGTCTCCCAGGCTGGAATGCAGTGGTGCCATCATAGCTTGCTGTGGCCTTGAACTCCTGGGTTCAAGTAATCCTCCCACCTCAGTCTCCCAAATAGCTGGGATCACAGGTGTGAGCCATGGCACCCAGTCCAAAAGCAGTTACTGAAGGAAGTTTCTGTTTAGGATGCAAAGCTGGAGAAAGTCTCTGGCTCAAGCACGGCAAACTACAAGATCATGGCTTTTCTTAAATCCATGAGAGAGGTGGGGCAACCAACTAGCCTGAAATCTGAGAGACAGGCTGATGCAGGAGAGAAAGGAGAGTCCTTCCTTACCCAGGCAGATGCAGCCAGAAACTAGGAAGCATTTAGCTAAAATAGTGAATGAGTTGGTGGGGGCCCAGTGAGGCCGGTTAGAGAGTGTAGGGCCTCTGTGGAGTCAGGGGGTTCACATCTTCTTACTGGCTTTTCTCCAAGGACCTCCCCAAGTGTTCACATAAAAGACCAGTGAGAATCCTGAGAAAGTGACCCTCCTGGTGTAGACCTATGGAAGGGTAACAGCAGCTGCTTTGGGAGGGACAGGCAACCCCACCTGGACCCTTCTCCTCTATGAAACAAAAGCCTCAGTGGGGGTGGGGGAAGACAATGAACCCTGTCAACCTTAGGGCATGGGTTAAAGTCCAAGAAGAGAGGGGAAGGGAACAGAAAAAAAATTCTGGGGGGTTAGGCAGGGGTGCAGGAGCAGTGGGAAGGCCACTGTCCTGAGACTCAGGGACACGAGTGTCTGCCTAGACTGAGGCTTCCTTAAACACCTGTGGAGTCCTTGCTAACTCCCTGCTAAAAAGTACCGAAGGATAAGTGATAGTGGAATATGGTTGGAAGAACTATGAGAGTGTAAAGTCAGACCCTCCCTCAGGTGCAAAACAAAGGAAAGATCTAGAGCTGAAGGTGGAGAAGGCATTAAGAATCACCTTCTGCAGACCTGCTCCACCCTGCACACAAGGACTGCAGGACAACTTGAAGCCTGTGGTACACGGAAGGTAACCGTCAAGTGCAGCTCAACTCCAGGCTAGAAAAATGAATTCCACTCCCCACACTAAAGCCCTAGCAGGGGAAAAGTACAAAAAATTCTGGGAAAAAAAAAAAATTATTTTCCTTGGTCTCTACTGTCATATATAAGGTATCCAGTTTTCAACAAACAAGAGATATATGGAAGACAAGGAAAAAAGCAACGAATGTCCAAGAGACAAAGAATCAACAGAATCAGCTAATTATGACACAGATGTTGGAACTATCTTATAGGGAATTTAAAAGGACTATAATTAATATGTTAAAGGCACTAATGGAAACGGTGAATGCCATGCAAGATCAGATTGGTAATTTCAGCAGAGAGTTGAAACTAATAACAAACCCAGGAGAAATGCTAGAAATGAGGAACGTTGTAACAGAGACAGAGAATGCCTTCAAAAAGTTCAACTGCAGATGACACAAAACCAAGGAAGGAATCAGTGAACTTGAAGACAGTTCAACAGAAATCCAAACAAAACCATAAAAAGAAGAAAGGGCATCAAAAAACCAGAACAGAATATCCAAGAGCTGTGGAACAACATCAAACAGTCTAACATAGGTATAACTGGAGCTGAAGAGGAGGAGAGAGAACGGAACAGAAGAAAGAAAAATGCTGAAGCCAGGAGTAAAAGCCATCATGACACACCCAAGCGTATCACAGTCAAACTGCTGGGGAGTGGGGCGCCTACAGGCAAGGAAGATGCATTTCTAACAGATGAACAAAAGTAGGAAACACAGCAGGCTTCTAGCCAGAAAACATGCAGGCCAGAAGACGATGGAGTGACATCTTTAAAGTACTTTAAGAAAAGGACTGTTAACACAGAATTCTGCAAAAACATCTTCCAAGACTGAAAAAGGAATAAAAACTCTCTCAATCGTAAAGATAGAATTCATTGCTAGCACACCTAGCAATGCTACATGCTAAAAGAAGTTTTCAGGCAGAAGGACTATGACACTAGACAAAAACCTATACAAAAGGTTAAAAGTACTGAAACAGAATAAATGAAGACAAATACAATTTCTTGTTCTCTTTAATTGCTCTTAAAGGTAACTGTATAAGGTAGAAACTAGTAGCACTGTATTATGTGTTTCTAACATATGTAAAAGTAAAATATATAATAGTACAAAAGATGGGAGGAAGGAATTGGGAATCTACTGTGATAAGGTCTTTATAGTACATGTAAAGCAATATCCTATTATTTGAAGGTGGCCTCTCATTAGATTAACAACATATACTGCAAAATCCTAGGTCAACTGCCAAAATAATTAAAAAGTGCGAGATAATAAATCTATAGTGAAATAAAATAGAATCAGAAAATATTCAGTTAACTTAAGAGAAGGCAGAAAAAGAATCATATTAAATATGAATGGTCTAGAGACACCAATTATAAAACTGGATTTAAAAAGCAAGACCCTTGGGCCAGGTACAGTGGCTCATACTTGTAATCCCAGCACTTTGGGAGGCTGAGAAAGGTGGACTGCTTGACCCAGGAGTTTGAGACCAGGCAACATAGCGAGACCCCATCTTTACAAAACAATTGAAAAATTAGCTGGGCATGGTGATGTACACCTGTGGTCCTAGCTACTCTAAGAGGCTGAGGTGGGAGATTGCTTGAGCCCAGGAGGTGGAGGCTGCAGTGAGCTATGATCATGCCACTGCACTCCAGCCTGAGTGACAGTGAGACCCTGTCTCAAAAAAACTAAACATGAACATAAGTAAATAAAAAATAAAAAGATCCAACTATTGCCACCTATAGGAAACCCAATTTTAATATAAAAGACATACATGGAAAAAGACATTAACCAAAAGAAAGTTGAGTAGCTATATTATCAAAGAGGGACATTTGTAGTAATAAGGAGGTCAGTTCTCCCAGATATCACAATCCCAAGTGTGTGTACTTAACAGAGCCTCAAAAATACATGAAACAAAACTGACAGTGCCAGTGCTGAGAGGAGAAAAAGATAAATCCACAAGTGTAGTTGGAGACTTCAACACTCCTCACTGGGTAAACTGATAGAAGTAGACAAAAGGCCAGTGAGAATACAGAAGACCCGAACAATATTATGAACACATTTAACCTAACTGACATTTACACGACCCTCTACCCAAACAGCAGGATGCTCAGATTTTTCAAGCACACATGGAACCTGTGCCAAGACAAACTGTATTCTGGGCCATAAAACAAATGTATGCAAATGTGCAAGAGGAGATCATACACAGTTATGGTCTCAGCACATAACAAAAGTAAACTAGCATGCACTATCAGAAAGATATCTAACAAGTCCCAATATTTAGAATCTAAATAGCACACTTTAAATAAATTGGTCAAAGGAGAAGTCTCAGGATATCAAATATTATTTTGAAACAAATGAAAAAGAAAATATGCAAACATATATGAGATGAAGCAAAAGCAGTGCTTTAGAAGAAAATTTTTAGCAGCAAATCTTACATTAAAAAGGAAAAAAGGTCTCAAATCAGTAATCGAGGCTTCCACCTTAAGAAACCAGAAAAAGCAAATTAAGTACAAAACAAGTAGAAGGAAGGAAATGAAGAGCAGAAATTGATGACATTAAAAAAGAAACATGAGGGGAAGAAACAATCAATCAAACTAAAAGTTGGTTCTTTGAAAAGATTGAAAAAAAAAATCGATAAAAAGAAAAACAGAAAGAAGGATTACCAATATCAGGACTAAAAGAAGGGCTATCGAGAGAGATCCAAGATGGCTGATTAACAACAGCTCAGGATTGTAGCTCCCAGTGAAAGCGCAGAGAGCGAGTGGACGCCACACTTTCAGACGAATTTTTGTTGCCCACAGACTAGGAGATTCCCGGCGGAGGAGCCACACG
>CAUYLG010028307.1:0-20034 GCA_963573385.1 Cacajao melanocephalus | reverse complement strand
GTAACAATTGTGAATGGGAGTTAACTTATGATTTGGCTCTCTGTTTGTGTATTATTGATGTATAGGAATGCTTGTGCTTTTTGGACAGCAATTTCGTATCCTGAGACGTTGCTGAAGTTGCTTATCAGCTTAAGGAGATTTGGGGCTAAGGCAGTGGGGTCTTCTAAATACACAATCATGCTGTCTGCAAATAGAGACAATTTTTCTTCCTCTTTACCTGCTTGAATACCCTTTATTTCTTTCTCTTGCCTGATTGTCCTGGCAAGAACTTCCAGTACTAAGTTGAATAGGAGTGGTGAGAGAAGGCATCCTTACTTGTCCCAGTTTTCAAAGGGAATGCTTCCAGTTTTTGTCCATTCAGTATGATATTGGCTGTGGTTTTGTCATAAATAGCTCTTATTATTTTGAGATACGTTCCATCAATACCTAGTTTATTGAGAATTTTTAGCATGAAGCGTTCTTGAATTTTGTCAAAGGCCTTCTCTGCATCTACTGAGATAATCATGTAGTTTTTGTCATTGGTTCTGTTTATGTGATGGATTACGTTTATAGATATGCATGTGTTGAACCAGCCTTGCATCCCAGGGGTGAAGCCAACTTGATCGTGGTGAATACGCTTTTTAATATGCTGCTGGATTCGGTTTGCTAGTATTTTTTTGAGGATTTTCACATCGATGTTCATCAGAGATATTGGCCTGAAATTTTCTTTTAGGCCTATTGCACAGCTTATATCCAAGAACTTTCCTTTATTGCTCTTAGGGGTTGGAGCCATAATTTTTTGCCTCCCATAGCATCCCTTGGTTGGTTTGTTTGTTCTTTGTATTCCATTAGTTGGCTAGAGTACATCCTCAAGTTACTTTCTAATATGCTGCTTTGTAGACCAAGCAATTTTAAGATACACACACACACACATACTTGAACCTGGGAGGTGGAGGTTGCAGTGAGGCAAGATTGCACCATTGCACTCCAGCCTGGGCAACAAAAGCATAACTCTGTCTCAAAAAAAAAAAAAAAAAAAGATACACACACACAAAGGAAATAAACTGGCTTATTTCTCTTTTGGTAAATAAATGAGGGGCATTTATTCACTTAACGTGGAGAGTTAAGTGAGCACAAATGATTCAACATTATGTCAGGAAAGAGTTGATTTTGTTAATCTATTCTACCATTAAACTTTAGAAAATGGCAATAATCTGATTTATTGCAACTTCATAAGGCAAAGAAATTGAAATAAATTTTAAGAAGTAAAGAGCTCAAAGGGAGCATTCAGTTAGTTTTAAAACACTATAATGTGGGCACATAAAAGCTCAGATTATAAGACAAAATTCCTATATAATTAACTGGCAGAATAAGAGAAAAACACGACAAAATGGGGAAAATTGCACAGTGAAGAAGAGGAAAGAATACCAAATAACAGATAAGGGACAAGTACTTTGGAATGGTCACTAAAATCTACAATAAAAAAGATTCCTTAAATATCCTGGAGTCAGAAAAAAGTACTTAGTAAGTCAGTGAAATATTTGGTGGACATGAAGTATGGGATAGCTGCATTATCTGTTTATGAGAATTATAGAGTTTGGAGTTTCTCATAAAAACATAAAAAAGTACTCTAAGAGTAATTAAGAAGGAATTATATGTTAAACAATAAGTCATATTTATTGAACGTTCATAGATATATATGCTATAAGCCAAAAAATATAAATAGATTCAAATAATTTTACATATCAGTTTAAACCTATCAATATCAATAGGTCTAAATATCTATGGGCAATACATCCTATATATATTTTTTGTTGTTTGTTTGTTTTTTGAGACAAAGTCTCACTCTGTCGCCCAGGCTGGAGTGCAGTGGCACGATCTTGGCTCACCACAACCTCTACCTCCTGTGTTCATTCTCCCTGCCTCAGCCTCTGAAGTAGCTGGGATTACAGGCGCCTGCCACCATGCCCAGCTAATTTTTGTATTTTTAGTAGAGATGTGTCTTCACCATGTTGGCCAGGCTGGTTTCGAACTCCTGGAATCAAGTGATCTGCCAACCTTGGCCTCCCAAAGTGCTGGGATTACAGGCCGGAGCCACCGCACCTGGCCATCCATACTATATTAAAGAAAATTTGGATATTTTGAAGTTATCTTTAACTATTTAAAATGTTGTTATATAGAACAGTCATTTATTCACTCAACTAACATTTACTAGGAAACTCCAAGGTTTCATGTTCCGAAGGATAAAAAAATAAAAAGCATGATTTCTGCCCTCAGAGTTTGACCATTCACTTATCGAAGGACATGACATCTCAGTCTATGTCCAGTTTGGGGCTATTATAAAAGTTGTTTAAAAAACATTCACATATAGATTTTTATATAAACATAAGCTTTTATTTCTCTAGGATAAATGACCATGCATCCTCTGGTTAGGTCATATAGTAGTTGCACATTTAGTGTGTTTGAAAACTGCCAGCTGTTTTTCAGAGTGTAAGCATGATCCAGCTTTTCCTCATCCTCACTAGCATTTGATATTGTCACTATTTTTTATTTTAACCATTCTGATACACGTGTAGTAATATCTCTTTATTGTTTTTAATTTGTGTTTCCCTAATTGCTAATGATGCAGATTATCTTTTCATGTTTTATTTACCATCTGTTCTCTTTAATGCAATTTTCTTTGCATTTTCATTCATTTTTAATTGGATTGTTTGCTCTTTTATTATTGAGTTTTGAGAGCTCTACATATATTCTAGATACTAGTCCTCTGTCAGATATGTTATTTGTAAACATTTTCTCCTATCTTGGAGAATGTTTTTCCGTCTTCTTCTTAGAGTCTGTTCCAGAGCAGAAGTTTTGAATTTTGATGAAATTTAGTTTATTGGTTTTTCTTTTTATGGACTGTGCTTTTGGTGTAGAGTCTAGGAACTCTTTGCTTAACCCTAGATTCTAAAGATTTTCTCCTGTTCTTTATCCTAAAAGTATTATAGTTTTATGTTTTACAGTTAAGTCTGTGCTCCATTTTTAGTTAATCTTTGTATAAAGTATCAGATGTGTTTCAAAGTTCGGAGGTTTTGTTTGATAGTTTTTTTGGGGGGGTGTTTCGTCTCCAGATGTCCAATTGGTCCAGCATTATTTGTTTAAAAGGCTAACTTTCCTCCATGAATTGTTTTTGCACCTTGTTAAAAAGCAGTTGAGCATATTTGTATGCATCTATTTTGGGGTTCTTTATTCTGTTTTACTAATTTTTCTGTCTGTTCCACCAATATCCCACAATTTTGATTGCTATAGCAATATAATACGTCTTCAAATCATGTAGGCTGATTCTTCCCACTTTAGTCTTTTTCAGAATTGTTTTAGGTATTTTAATCTTTGCCTTTGAATATAAAATTTAGAATATATCATCTAAACCTGCAAAAATTATTGCTGAGAGTTTCATAGAAATTACATTATGCCTGTATATCAATGTGGGATAGGAGAAAACTGACATCTTCACTATGTTAAATCTCCTAATAATCTACTGAGTTTTTAATTTCAGTTATTGCATTTTTTAATTTGAAATTTTTTATTTGATTCTGCTTTATATTGATGCTTTATATCTTCTATTTATCTTCTGAGACTATTTTTTCATCTACAAACATGCTCATTGAAGCATTTTTATCATGGCTGCTTTAAAATCTTTGTCAAATAATTCTAACATTCCTGTCATCTTGTTGTTGGCATATGTTGATTGTCTTTTTTCACTCAGTTTGAGACCTTCCTGGTTCTTGGAATGATAAGTGATTTTCTATTGAAACCTGAACATTTTCATGTTATATTATGAGATTCTGTGCTTATTTACACCTTCAAATTTAGGTGGCTGTCTCTGACTCTGCTCTAGCAGGGGAAGGAGGGATCCTTAGATAGATGGAGGTAGAAGCCAAGGTTCATCACTCAGCCTCTGTGGACACCAGATGAGTAGGAGGATTCCTTATTACTCCTGAGCAATAGCAGGAGTCGAAGCTCCTCACATGGTCTCCATTGATACCACAGTGGAAGTGGCCTTATTTATTGCTGGATGGTGGTGAAAGTCATGTCTCTCTGTGGGCTTCCTCAGATACCACTAACTAAGGAGAGGTAGGGCACCTCTTCCTGCAGAGTAGGTGCAAGTTCAGACTCACCACATAGTCTCTGCTAAAACCAGGGTGAGGAGAAGACCACGTTACCACCAGGTGGAGATGGAAGGCCAGGCGTTCTACTCAGCTTCTCTGACACCGTCCCTACAGGAGGGTTGAGGGCACAATGTTACAAGGGAGGCAAAAGCAGAAATCTGAGCTCTCCATTCAGTCTCTTCTGACTGGATGGGAGCGGAGGCACAATTTTCGGTGGTGTTTGGATGGAGTAGCAGAATTATTTCCTAAGTTTTCTGTCTAGCTAAATTGATCTTTTCCTTATCCTGAGGCTAGAGAGAGCAAGCTTTAGTTGGGACTTTTTTTTTGTTTGTTTGTTTTTGGTCTAAGCTTGTTGATGCTTCCAGGTTTCCAGTTTTTTCTGTTCTAAGTCTGGGATATATAAAGCAAAAAGAAAACTCAGAAGACTTAATCACCATGTCCTTCCCTAAGTCCCAGGGTCCCTAGCCTGCTGACCTCCTCTTCTTCACTTCTCAGGCTCCTCTTATGGGGGTTGGGGGGTATGTAGTTGTCCCTCCGTATCTGCTGGGGATTGGTTCCAAGACCCCCAGGGGTACCAAATCCACAGATGCTCAAGTCTCTTATATAAAATAGTGTGGTATTTGTCTATAATCTATGCACAGCCTCTCATATGCTTTAAATCTTCTCTAGATGACTTAAAATATCTAATACAGTATAAATGTTATATAAATAGTTGTTATACTATATTTTTATTAGTATTATTTTTATTGTTGTATTTTTATCTTTTATTGTTTTTTTCACAAATATTTTCAATCCAGGGTTGGTTGAATCTACAGCTATAGAACCCACAGATATGGAGGGAAAACTGTATATATCATACTCAGGAGTTTTAGTTGTACTTAGTGGGAGAAACAGAAAAAGTATGTCTACCTCCATTTTCCCAGAAGCAAAATTTGTTTCTTATTGATGTTAGTATTTCTCCTTCTAGCAGCTCCTTTACATTTTTTTAAATATTTCTAATACATTTTTACCTACTAAATAAAGGAATTTTGTTAGAACTGAAATCTAAGAATAAATGTGAATAAGGACCTAAGGGATCCTGTTACTAAATTTTTGAGCTATAGTTAATTGATTTGTTTCTTTTCACTGAAACCTCAGCCTTTAGAGAAATGAGATGCTTTTATATTTTTCCTTTGTATGATGTACATTACTAATTCTATGAATCTTTATTGTTTGGGTGTTTTGCCTTGCAGCAGTGTATTATGGGTAATTTTCAACTTTTCATTTCTTTTCTTTTCCAGTCAAGTGAAAGACAATCTGTTAGAAGATATGATTTTCAATATATTCTTTTAGGATTTCAAACAATTTTAAGTCTCGGAAAGCACAGGATTGTAATCTGGGACACATGTTTCTTTGACAGGCAATGAAAACTCACAGTATATTATTGGGTTTAGTTTTATTTCTTATAGGCTTCTTGTTGGCATTATTGTTTGTTTAAAATGGTATATTTCATTTCCAAAAACAGTTTATCCAATTGCATTCTTTAATTTGCAAGAAGAATAATTTGTCCTCATTTTTAATTTTTAACTTCTAATTATCTCAAATTATGTTGAGCTTTACAGTTTAATATTATCATTTCTCTAGAAAGTTGTAACTACCTAGATCTGAAATGTGGTTCCATCCAGAAATGAGAAACGTATCACAAAATGCAACTTCTTCAGTTCTGCGTTTGTCTCTTGTGACCTCAGGTACTCTAAATACAACATCCTAGGTTCTGTTGTTAAACTGTTACCATGATGGTTATTTGCTCACTTATTAAGAGTATTTTGAGCAGAGGAAAATGATACCCATAGCTGTAAACTCCTGGGAAACTAGAACAAATAGTTTGGCACATAGCTGTCATTTGATGAGATGGCTCATTTTCAGCCAAGGTGCTCTACATGTTTTATGAGGCAGAATTGCACATATTAAACAGACCCTTCAAAAGTTGCTAAGGCAGACTCTGTTTCTGCTGTGAAAAAGACTAATTCCAGGGCAAATAGGAAACAAAAATGTACTTTCCCAACTCTGAATTCTACAATAGTAGAGAAGCTTTCTCATTTTTATTGCCAGTTTCTTCTATTCTCACAGCACTTACCAGAGCTTGGCACAGAATAGTATAAAAGGAGCTCTGTAAATAGCCATTGAGTAATGAAAGAAGTATAGTAATCATCACAATAATTGCTTATTAAAACTTTTTATTGTTGGCCTATCATTGAGTTCAGGAGTGGAAAATTCTGCTTATTGGTCACACTCCATACCTGGTTTAACGTGACTCAACCTAACACCGGCTTTATTTTCTACAGTCCCAGAAAGTACTGTATGAAATTATTATTACTTTCCATATACATTTTAGCCCAGAAAATAATATGAAATGATGGTGATGATAAGTTGCTATCAAAATGACTTTTGGATAATAACAAGGAAAATACCATCTCTTAGCTTTGGAAATTTATCATCGATCATTGCCAAACATTGCTGAGCTGGTAATTAGTTTCTCAATTTCTCCAACATGCTAAGTTCTTTTCGCTCTCAACTCATGATCTTTGCATACTGTTTCTACCTAGAGCACTTTTTCGCCCCTTTTGTTTTTTTTTTTAATTTTTTTAATTGTACTTTGGGCTCTGGGGTACATGTCCACTTCCTGCATCCTGCAGGATTGTTGCATAGGTACATACATGCCATGGTGGTTTCCTGTCTCCGTCTCTGCCACCACCCCCCCGCCCCAGCCATCACCTACATCAGGCATTTCTCCTGGTGTTATCCCTCCCCATCCTCCCCGCCCCCCAACTGTCCCTCCCCTCCCCCACCTCCACCACCCCCTCCACCTATCCCTGGCAGTGTTGTTCCTTTCCCTCTGCCCAAGTGTTCTCATTGTTCATCACCCACCTATGAGTGAAAACATGTGGTGTTTGGTTTTCTGTTCTTTGTCATTTTGCTGAGAATGTTGGTTTCTAGATTCATCCATGTCTCTACAAAAGACACAAACTCATCGTTTTTTATGGCCGCATAGTATTCCATGGTGTAGATGTGCCACATTTTCTTTGTCCAGTCTATCGTTGATGAGCATTTGGGTTGGTTCCAGGTCTTTGCCTGGAACAAACAGTGCCACAACGAACATACATGTGCATGTGTCTTTATAATAGAATGATTTATAATCCTTTGGGTATATACCCAGTAATGGGATTGCTGGGTCAAATGGAATTTCTATTTCTTGATCCTTAAGGAATCACCACACTGTCTTCCATAATGGTTGAACTAATTTACACTCCACCGACAGTGTAAAAGTGTTCCTATTTCTCCACATCCTCTCCAGCATCTTTTGTCTCCAGATTTTTTAATGATCGCCATTCTAACTGGCGTGAGATGATATCTCAGTGTGGTTTTGATTTGCATTTCTCTAATGACCAATGATGAGCATTTTTTCATATATTTGTTGGCCACATATATGTCTTTTTTTGAAAACTGTTCATATCCTTCGCCCACTTTTGGAGGGGTTTGTTTGTTTTTTTTCTTGTAACTCTGCTTTAGTTCTTTGTAGATTCTGGATATTAGTCCTTTGTCAGATGGGTAGATTGCAAAAATTTTTTCCCATTCTGTTGGTTGCTGGTTCACTCTAATGATTGTTTCTTTTGCTGTGCAGAAGCTCTTAAGTTTAATTAGATCCTATTTGTCTGTTTTGGCTTTTGTTGCCGTTGCTTTTGGTGTTTTAGTCATGAAGTCCTTGCCTCTGCCTATGTCCTGAATGGTGTTGCCTAGGTTTTCTTCTAGAGTTTTTATGGTGTTAGTTTTTATGTTTAAATCTTTAATCTATCTGGAGTTAATTTTTGTATAAGGTGTAAGGAAGGGGTTGTTTCAGCTTCCTGCATATGGCTAGCCAGTTTTCCCAACATCATTTATTAAACACGTAATCCTTTCCCCATTGCTTGTTTTTATCCAATTTATCAAAGATCAGATGGTTGTAGATGTGTGGCATTGCCTCCGAGGGCTTGGTTCTGTTCCATTGGTCTATATCTCTGTTTTGGTACCAGTACCATTACTGTTTTGATTACTGTAGCCTTGTAGTATAGTTTGAAGTCAAGTAGCATGATGCCTCCAGTTTTGTTCTTTTTGCTTAGGATTGTCTTGGGTATAATAGGCTCTTTTTTTTATTAGATTACATTTATAGATTTGCATACATTGAACCAGCTCTGCATCCCCAGGATGAAGCCTACTTGATCGTGGTGAATAAGCTTTTTGATGTGCTGTTGGATTCGGTTTGCCAGTATTTTATTGAAGATGTTTGCATCAATGTTCTATGTGGATATTGGCCTGTAGTTTTCTTTTTTAGTTGTGTCTCTGTCAGATTTTGGTATCAGGATGATGTTAGTCTCATAGAAAGAGTTAGGAAGGATTCCCTCTTTTTGTATTGTTTGGAATAGTTTCAACAGGAATGGTACCAGCTCCTCTTTGTGTGTCTGGTAGCATTCGGCTGTGAACCTGTCTGGACCTGGACCTTTTTTGGTTTTATAGGCTATTAATTGCTGCCTCAACTTCAGACCTTGTTATTGGTCTATTCAGGGTTTCAACTTCTTCCTGGCTTAGTCTCGGGAGTGTGCAAGTGTCGAGGAATTTACCCATTTCTTCCAGATTTACTGGTTTATGTGCATAGAGCTGTTTGTAGTAATCTCTGATGGTAGTTTGTATTTCTGTGGAATATGTGGTGATCTCCCCTTTATCATTTTTAATTGCATCTATTCAATGATTCTCTCTTCTTTTTTATTAGTCTAGCTAGCAGTCTATTTTGTTGATCTTTTCAAAATACCAGCTCCTAGATTTATTAATTTTTTGAAGGGTTGTGTCTCTGTCTCCTTCATTTCTGCTTTGATCTTAGTTATTTCTTGTCTTCTGTCTGCTTTTGAGTTGTTTTTTTTTTTTTGATCTTGCTTTTCTAGCTCTTTTAAGTTTGATGATAGGGTGTCGATTTTAGATCTTTCCTTGTTTCTCATGTGGGTATTTATTGCTATAAATTTTCCTCTAGACACTGCTTTAAATGTGTCCCATAGGTTCTGGTATGTTGTGTCTTCATTCTCCTTGGTTTCAAAGAACACTTTTATTTCTGTCTTCATTTCGTTGTTTATCCATTCATCATTCAGGAGCAAGTTATTCAGTTTCCATGTGATCGTGTGGTTTTGAGTGCTTTTCTTAATCCTGAGTTCTAATTTGATTGCACTGTGGTCTGAGAGGCTGTTTGTTATGATTTCTGTTCTTTTGTATTTGCTGAGGACTGATTTACTTCGAAGTATGTGGTCAATTTTATAGTAAGTGCAATATGGTACTGAGAAGAATGTGTATTCTGTGGATTTGGGGTGGAGAGTTCTATAGATGTCTCTTAGGTTCACTTGGTCCAGATCTGCATTCAAGTCCTGGATATCCTTGTTGACTTTCTGTCCCGTTGATCTGTCCAATATTGTCAGTGGAGTGTTAAAGTCTCCTACTATTACTGTGCAGGAGTCTAAGTCTCTTTGTAGGTCATTAAGAACTTGCTTTTTGTATGTGGGTGCTCCTGCATTGGGTGCATATATATTTAGGATAGTCAGCTCTTCTTGTTGTATTGATCCTTTTACCATTATATAATGCCCTTCTTTGTCTCTTTTGATCTTTGTTAGTGTAGAGTCCGTTTTATCAGAGACTAGGATTGCCACCCCTGCTTTTTTTTGCTCTCCATTTGCTTGGTAAATTTTCCATCTGTTTATTTTGAGTCTGTGTAAGTCTTTGCATGTGAGATGGGTCTCCTGAATACAGCACACCAATGGGTCTTGACTTTTTATCCAATTTGCCACTCTGTGTCTTTTGATTGGGGCATTTAGGCCATTTACATTCAACGTTAATATTGTTATGTTTGAATCTGATCCTGCCATTTTGTTACTGGCTGGTTGTTTCGCCCATTAGTTGACATGGTTTCTTCATTGTGTCGTTCTTTACCATTTGGTATGTTTTTGCAGTGGCTGGTACTGGTTGTTCCTTTCCATGTTCAGTACTTCCTTCAGTAGCTATTGTAAGGCAGGTCTTATAGTGATGAAATCTTTCAGCAATTGCTTGTCCATAAAGGATTTCATTTCTCCTTCACTTACGAAGCTTAGTTTGGCCAGATATGAAATTCTGGGTTGAAAGTTCTTTTCTTTAAGGATGTTGAATATTGGCCCCCACTCCCTTCTAGCTTGTAGGGTTTCTGCTGAGAGATCCACTATGAGTCTGATGGACTTTCTTTGGTGGGTGACTCAACCTTTCTCTCTGGGTGCCCTTGGGATTTTTTCCTTCATTTCAACCCTGGTGAATCTGGCGATTATGTGCCTTGGGGTTGCTCTTCTTGAGGAATATCTTTGCAGTGTTCTCTGTATTTCCTGGATTTGAATGTTGGCCTGCCTTGTTAGGTTGGGGAAGTTCTCTTGGATAATATCCTGAAGAGTGTTTTCCAACTTGGATTCATTCTCCCCGTCACATTCAGGTATGCCAATCAAGCATAGATTAGGTCTTTTCACATAATCCCATATTTCTTGGAGGCTTTGTTCATTTCTTCTCACTCTTTTTTCTCTAATCTTGCCTTCTCGTTTTATTTCATTGTTTGATCTTCTATCTCTGATATCCTTTCTTCTGCTTGATCAATTCAGCTGTTGAAACTTGTGTATGCCTTGCGAAGTTCTTGTGCTGTGTTTTTCAGCTCCATCAAGGCGTTTATGTTCTTCTCTAAGCTGGTATTCTAGTTAGCATTTCATCAAACCTTTTTTCAAGGTTCTTAGTTTCTTTGCATTGGGTTAGAACATGGTGTTCAAACTTAGAGAAGTTTGTTATTACCCACCTTCTAAAGCCTGCTTCTGTCAATTCGTCAAACTCATTCTCTGTCTTGTTTTGTTCTGTTGATGGTGAGGAGTTGTGATCCCTGGGAGGGGAAGAGGTGTTCTGGTCTTTGATGGTTTCATCCTTTTGTGCTGGTTTCTTTGCATCTCTATGGATTTATCTCCTTTTGATCTTTGAAGATGGTGATTTTGGGAGGAACCTCTGAGTGGACGTCCTGTCTGTTGAGGTTGGAGCTATATCCTTTTTGGCCTGTAGAAGCGTTGCTGGGCTGTCTTGGATTCAGTCAGGTTGCTGGGTGGGTGGTCCTTCCCTGGAGTTTGTTTGCAGGTGAGATTAGCTCCCCTTCCCAATGACGTCTCTCCTTCCCCTAGCTTGCTCTTCCTGGTTGCGGTCAAACTGGTGTATTTGCTGCCAAGCTCTCTAGCGTGAGGGCTTCAGTATGAGTTTTGCAGTGATAGGGCCTGCCAGGCCTATGGCCTGTTTCCCTGCTTTCAACTCTGCCTCTTTCTGTGGGATGGGTCATCCCCCTGGTGTTAGTCTAAACTTCAGCCGACAATTTGCGGCACCTGCAGGTGCCCTTGCATCAACAACCCAGGGCGCCTCTCAGTCTGGCGGGGCTGTCGTGGACTGTGGGTTGCATGAGGGATGAGGTAAGCACAGGATCCAAATTGGAGCACCAAGGGAGTGAAGTCCCTGACCCTCCAAGCCAGCTGCACGTTCCAGGTGGGGACGCACCCTGCCCTGTCTCCCGTTCGCCCTCCCTGGGCAGCTCTCCCTGGCTGGCTCTCGCCCTGAAGCTCTTTCTGTGGTCTATTTTCGGTGCCCTACCAGTCCCACTGAAGAGAATCCAGCACCTCACTTGGAATCATGAAGTCCTCTAGTCCTCTGCGTCTTATTCCCTGTGGGCTACGTTCCGGTGTTGTCTCCTCTCGGCCATCTTGGCACGCCCCCCTTTTACCCCATTTTTAAGATGATTTGCCCTTGTGTGTTTAGAGTTTTTTAGCTTAAATATCACATCTCCAGAGAAATATTCCCTGTTTTCCTTATTTAAAGTGGGCTCCCCGGCTCCCTATCCCAAACTAGAGTTTCTTTACTTCCTAGCAATTATGACAATCAGTAATTCTTTGTTTACTTGGTTTTCTTAGCTTGCCTTACTAGATAATAAATAACTAGATGAACCATATCTGTTTTATTTACTTTTATATCCTATACAGATATATTATTAGATAAGAATAATAGATAACTGCTTTTAAAAGCGCTCTGATTATATTTGAAGTTGAAATACGGTCAAACATTTATTAAGCAATTATTTATTAAGCATCTACCAGGTGTAAAGCATTGTGTTAGGAACAGGAATTCCAGAAATTAAAATTTCAGTCTCTGCACTCAGTGAACTGAGAGAGTATGATGGGGAAGACAGACAGTTAAAATGCAATTAATTCTTTCATTTGACAATGCTATTGCATGCTGCTGTGTTTCAAGCCCTACGCTATGTGCTGACACAGATACTGAACTTATGATACTTACAGTCTGATAAGCAATGCAGAAAAGTAAATAATTAACGATTTAGTGAGATAAATCCTATGGTAAGGTTAAGCTTAGGATTCCATGGGAAAACAAATTCATGTTATGTGTGGAAGTTGGAGATTGAAGTGCTTTGAAGAGAAAAATTACAAAAAGATTGTTGCATAGTGTGTACTCATTTAAAACCAGACAGAATCAGGCTGCCTAGTTTAGACTCCCAATTCTTCCACTTAATGGTTGTGTGGCCTTGCACAGGTTACTTAACCTTTTTAAGATTCAGGTTTTTTGTCTGTAAATTGCTTACCTCAGAGAACTGCTGTGGGATAAAACAAGGTAATACATATAAAGTACTTAGCATTTGCAATGTCTGACCATACTAAGCACTTGTAATGAATGATTATTATTTTTGCAGGTCACCTTATATGTAATGACAAATTTTACTTTGCTGGCAGCCTTCTCCCAAACTTTTTTTCCAAATCAGTCTCTAGCACCCTGATAGTATCCCTCTATCCAAATTATAAATGCCAATCATATAAATACTCACATGCACAGTGCCTTTGGGAAGAAAGTAAACATGGGAAACTTTCATCTCCAAAAAAATTAATACTTAAAGTAATTGAAGGTATGTGATCGTATTAGAAATTGTTCCTAGAACCCCAAGTTGAGGAAAACATGGATGAAGTAATTTTTTAGATATGTGATAAGGTTTCAGCTTACAGCTTCTGTTTTTCTCTATGATAAAGGTTGTGAGAGGGAGGTAGAAGGTGATATCGTGGTAAGTGTGAAGACACTCATAGATAGATACAAAGGACAAAGTGTCATCTTTGCTCTTTGTTGTCATTTCTGGCCATTGGTCTTCCTTTTCTCCAAAATCCTCTAAGTATCTTAAAGCACATGCCATCAAAATATACTGCTTACCCTAGTTTTCCTTACTGCAGTCATCTGTAGATCCTCTGTGTCATTCCTTGAAAGTTTTAGCAACTTGGCAAGCTTTTGCCTCCCTACCACAATTCTAACAATATTCTTTGTGATTTTAATGTCTGCACAGGCCATCCATCCAACCTAGTGGTCTGTCATTTTCTTGAACTTCACCCATTCAATGGCACATCACCTCAACTATTACCAATCACTCCTTCACCTCCAAAATCTCAATTTCAATCATCTCAATCTCTGATCTGTATCTCCTATTTTCCATGTCATTTCCTCTGAATTCATCAGTTTTAAGGCCCTACCACGCCATCTAATCCATTTATCTTATTACCCTTTTTCTGTTAATCCCATGCCTCATGTTCTCACTTCTGTTCAAACTGAGCTTTGCACTCCCTAGTCTATCATTATCATTCCTCAGAATATACCCTCAAACTTCTTGCAGCCAATCTCCGCCCTTCATAGCAACCACTGTTATAATTTCTATCATCAGAGGTAATTTTTCATGTTATTCTTATTGTTGTGTGGTATTCCATTGTAAAAATATATCTATTTATCCATTCTCCTATTGATAGGCATTGGGTTATTCTAATTTGGGGCTAGCAATAAAGCTGCTGGCGGAAAGATAATTCAACCCAAAATGGTGAAACATGAGAGAATCCATAAGTAGGAAATCTTTTTGTGGATATATATTTGTTCTGAGTAAACTAAAAGTAGAATTGCTAAGTCTTAGGGTATGTGTATGTTTAACCATATAAGAAGATGTGAAACAGTTTTCCAAAAGGGCTGACCTTTTTCACACACCCACTAGCAATGCATTTGAGTCCCAGTGGCTTTATAACCTTCCCAGGTAGTCTTTCTAATTTTAGCTGTATCGTAGGTGTAAATATATTTTATATATTTCTTATGATTTTCTAGTTATATGATTATGTCATTTGCAGATAAAGAAAATTTAATGTCTGTCTTTCTAATGATTATGGCTTTTACTTTTTTGTTGGCCTCAGTGAACTTTCTGGGACTTCGAGTGCAATTGGGGAATAGAAGTAGTATGAGTAAGCCTCTTTGCTTCTACCTTTTGTGGGAAGTATTTACTATTTCAGCATTAACTATGCTACTAGCTAGGGAATTTGGGTAGGTACCCTCTATCAGACTGAGGAAGTTTCATCTCATTCCTAGTTTGCTGAGAATTCTTACAAATGTGCACTGAATATTATCAAATACTTTTTCTGCAAATATCTTGATGATTATATAGCTTTCCTCTTTTTTGTCAATATGGTGAAATGCACTAATTAATTTTGCATTCCATGGTTAACCTTAATTTGGTAATGCTGTGTTATTTTTATATATTGCTGGATTTTCTTTGCTAATGCAGATTGAGTACCTGTTATCTGAAATGCTTGGAACTAGAAGTGTTACGGATTTCAATTTTTTTTGGACTTCTAGAATATTTGCATATATATAATGAGTTACCTTGGGAAAGGGACTCAAGTCTAAGCATGAAATTCATTTATGAATTATACCCTATACACATAACCTAAAGGTAATTTTATGTAATATTTTAAAATAATTTTGTGCATGAAACAAATTTTGTGTACATTGAACTATCAAAAAAGCAAAGGTGTCATTATCTCAGCCACCCACATGGACAATCTCTGGTGGTTTGGTCATCACCACCATTCCTGAGTCTGAATTTATGTGCTACTGACAAGCAATCATTTTCTTATATTTATTCACACTTAAGTACTTAAAAGTTAAAAATATGATGTATAACATTAACACAATGAAAAAATAATGTGTTCAAGGTAATAAAGCAGTACAGTAGCATCATCAGAATACTGTGTCAGCTGTCATACAATAGCAACAGCAAACAAAGGCAGGCTCTCAGTCTTCATGTCAGTGCTCAAAAGTTTGAAATTTTGCAGCATTTCAGATTTTGTATTTGCGAATTAGGGATGCTTAACCTATATTTTTTGAAGGACTTTTGTGTAATGTTGATGAGAGATACTGGTCTATAAATTTCTTTGCTTGTAATATGGTTTGTTGGGTTTTGGAATCATAGTTATGCTGACCTTATAAAACATGGTAGGGAGTATTTTCTTCACCTCTGTATTTTGAAAAAGGTTGTATATGATTGTTATTTTTTTTTAAATGTTTGATGAAAAAAAATTATATCTGAACCTAGAGTTTTTTTGTGGGAATCTTGTTAATTATAAATTAAATTTTATTAATGTGTATAGGTTTTCATATTTTATTTTCTTTTGTGTTAGTTTTGGAAAGTAGTTTCTTTTAAGAAATTGGTCAGTTTTACCTAAGTTGTTGAATTTATTAGCATAAAGTTGTTTGTAATATTCTCCTATTATTTTTTAAGGCCTGTGGTATTTGTAGTGATATTCTTGCATCTGATATTCTTGTAATGTCTTGCATTCATGATATTATTAATTTTTGTTTTCCCTTTTTTTCTTCATTGTTCTTGCTAGGAGTTTATCAATTTTCTTAACATTTTCCAACAACTTGTCTGTGTTTATTCTATTTTTTGTTGTTGTTGTTTACTATTTCCTCAGTTTATTTTCTTTTTATTAGATTCTTTCTTCTTTAGGATAAATTTGCTCATCTTCTGTCTTGTTAAGGTGGAAACTGATATTGTTGATTTTAAACCTTTCCTCTTTTCTGATATAGCATTTAAAATTATAAATTGGCCAAGCGTGGTGACTCACTATAATCCCAGAACTTTGGGAAGCCAAGGTAGGAGGATTTCTTAAGGCCAGGAGTCAAGACCAGCCTAAGCAACAAATGAAGACTCCCATCTCTACAAAAAAATTAAAAATAAAATAAAATTATAAATTTTCTTCCACTTTTTAAACTGCATTTAACAAATCCAATATACTGTATTTTCATTTTTATGTCATTCAAAATGTTTTTTTACTTCTCTTTATATTTTTTCTTTGATCTATAGTCTACGTAGAATACCGTTTTCATGTTTTTCCTTTAAGTTCCAGTTATTTGGAGCTTTTCTAGATACTGTAATTGATTTGTAATGTAAATGTATTTTGGTCAAAGAACACACTCTGTAAGATTTAAATCTTATGAAATTCATTAACATTTCTTTTATGGCTCGACGTAAGATTTTTATGATGTACTTGAAAAGACTGTGTATTATTATTGTTGGGTATAAATTGTTACTGTTCTATAAATATCAACTAGATTGACATAGTTGATAGTGTTGTTCAAATATTCTGTATTCTTACTGATACTTTTGTCCAGTTGTTCTGTTACTAAGAAGGGATGTTACAATATGCAGCTAGGATTGTGGATTTTTCCATTTCTATCTTTAATTCCATGTTTGCTTCATGTATTTTGAAGGTCTATTATTAGGTTCATATACCTATCTAATTTTTGTGTCTTCCTGATGAACTGACCTTTCTATCATTATGAAATGTTGTCTTTTATCTCTAGTAATACTCCATTTCATAAAGTCTAATGTTAGCAGCACTCTAAGAAATTTGTCTGATATTAATATACACAGAAACTTCATCTGATATTAATGTAGTCAAATTTCTCAAGCTTTTCTATTATTTTGCCTTCAGCCTGTGTATATTTGCAATTGAGTCTTACTTTGTATCCATTCTAACAAGTGCCAAGTCAGAAACTATGAAGGGTCGAGATTTTACCCTACTTGCAAGCTCATAATTTAGTTTACCATGATTTCACTCAGTACCAATCAGATGGCTGTTAATTCATGTTGCCAGTTTTGAAATATTAAACATGTAACTTTTGTTTCCTTGTTTTTATAAGTGTCTGTCATATGACATAAATGTTTAGTGTCTTCTTTGATGAGTTAAATACGAGATATTACTGAACAACTTCAAAGACTGTAATTAAAGGAAGGCTTATAAACTTATTATTTAACAAATTCCCCTGAACACTTAGGCAGCCATGGATTTCTCAAACCAACTCTCAGATACACAGTTTTGTCTAGAGTTAGCTCCATATCAGCCATATTAAAGGACAGATCATCAAAGTATTTGCCAAGGAAACAAATCTGTAAGGATAACTGAAACATCACTAACTAAATAATGTAAATTGTTCTCATTACTAGTGAAGTAGATGGTGCTCTAGAAGAAAAATACAATAGTACAAAAAAATTGTACTATTGTATTTTTTAAAATCCTGGAACAGACATCTCTGTTTTAAAAAATTCATAGGTATAAGTTGTTTTATGCAATTACATGCTGCACTATCAGCCATGAAACATAATGACGACAGTTGCCTAAGTTGACAGTCGTAGTGCACTGATACTCTGAAACTAAATAATGCATGACATAGTACTGTTTACTAGGAATATTTTAATGTCAAAACACTAATTTCTAAGATCAAAAAAAGTTTTCTTCAGAAAAGCATATATATATATATATATATATATATATATATATAAAATAAATGAATGTAATCTGTTATAAATAACATGAAGAAGAAAGTAAACAATTTTTGTTAATAAACATTTCTCCCCATATCTACCGAAAAAATGTTAACTGGTTTTTAAAATACGGACTTAAAGTTACTGTTCTGGTCATTTGCTTCTATATAACAAACCACCTTAAAATGTAGTAGCTTAAAACAATTTATTAAAAATCTGTGTTGAATGGTTGAGCTGGATTATTCTTCCTTGGAAGTCTCATGCTATTGCACTCAGATTTGTGCTGTGGTTGGTGCTATCTGAAGATTCTACTTCCTTGGACATCCAAGATGGTTTCTTCAGTCACATGTCTTGTGCTTGGGCTGAGAAGGCTAGAACAATTGGAACCAAGCCAATTATCTTTCTCCATGTTGTCTCTCCTGTTAGCTAGCTTGGGCTTCTTTTCAGCACAGTGATCTCAAAGTCACTGAAATTCTTCTATGGGGTCTGGCTTTTCCTGGAGTGAGCATTCCAGACCAGGTTGGAAGCTGCAAAACTTCTAGGCTGGGAAGTCATGCAGTATCACTTCCATAACATTCTGCTGGTAATAAGAAAGTCACAGGGCCAGAATGATTAAAGGGGAGGGAACTACATGATCATGCTTCATTGGACATTATGTTTGGAGACCGACTATGCCTACCACAGGAGTGCACTCATATTATCTGCTTAACACATGAGTTTAATCTCAAGAGCGTATGAATGTAGAATTTGGAACTTTTTGAGTTGACTCTACCAGCTTCTGCTAAGCAAGCTGTGGCTTCTTCCTCCTAACAGAAAATAGAATACTCTATTATGACTCTATTTAATCACTTTTGTTTTCTCTGTCTTCAAAGACTACATTAAGTACATTCACATTGTTGTGCAACCAATATCATTATCCATCTCCAGAACTTCATCTTGCCCTACTGAAATTCTGTACCCATTAAGCGCTAACTCCCCATGCTACCCTCCCCACCAGCTTGAATTGGTAACCCTCATTCTACTTTCTGTCTCTATGAATTTGAATACTGTAGGTACCTCATTTAAAATGAAATCATACAACATTTGTCCTTTTGCAACTGGCTTATTTCACTTAGCGGAATGTTTCCAAGGTTCATTTAGGTGTAGCACGTGCCAGAATTTCCTTCCTAAGACTGAAAAATATTCCATTGTATGTATATGCCACATTTTGTTTATCCATTTATAGACACTTGGGTTGCTTCTACCTTTAGGCTATTATGAATAATGTCACTATAAAAATGGGTATACAAATATCTGTTTGAACCCCTGTTTTCATTCCTTTGGGATATAGTCCGTAAAGTGAAATTCTTTTATCATATGGTAATTCTATGTTTACTTTTTTGAAGAACCAGCATACCAGTTTCCACAGCTGCGACACCATGTTACATTTCTACCAGCAATGCATAAAAGTTTCAGTTTCTCTACATCCTTACCAACAGTTCTTATTTTTTGTTTTGTTTTGTTTTTTAAATAATAGTCATTCTAATGGGTGTGGTGTGGCATTTCATTGTGGTTTTAACTTGCATTTTCTTAATGCAATTTAACATCATTAATGATTAATTATATTGAGCATCTTTTCATGTGTTTGTTTGCATTTGTGTATCTATCTTCTTTTTTTTTATTTTTTATCTTTTTATTTTTATTTTTTTTTTATTTTTGAAAGAAAGGAAAAGAGAGGAAAGAAAGTGAGAGTGAAAGAAAGAAAAAATGTAAGAGAGAAAGAAAGAGGAAGAGAAAGAGGGAGAGAGAACGGGCTTCTTGTTCTATTGGTCAGGCTAGAATGCAGTCTAAAAATGGGTATTAAAAACCTCTTTTATGGAGAGAGATCCAAGATGTCCAATTAACAACAGCTCAGGATTGTAGCTCCCAGTGAAAGCGCAGAAAGCGAGTGGACGCTGCACTTTCAGACGAATTTTTGTTGCCCACAGACCGGGAGATTCCCAGCGGAGGAGCCACACGGGTCGCCAGCGCGACTTTTTTGGCTGGTGCGGCTGTTTTGCCGGCGCCCCAGCATGGCGCTTCTCGGTGCGGAGTATACAGGATGGTGTGCCCTTTGAGTCAGGCTCGGCTGGTCTCATCCCCACAAGGAGAACAGCAATTGGAAGCGCTGAGGACTGAGAGTTTCACAGTAAGCACAGCCGAACC
>CAUYLG010028306.1:0-57786 GCA_963573385.1 Cacajao melanocephalus | reverse complement strand
CCAGATACATAAGGCAGGTTCTTAATGACTTACAAAGAGACTTAGACTCCCACGCAATAATAGTGGGAGAATTTAACATGATACTGTCAATATTAGACAGATGAACGAGATAGAAAATTAACAAGGATATCCAAGACTTGAACTCAGACCTAGAACAAGTAAACTTAACAAATATTTACAGAACACTCCACTCCAAATAGACAAAACCTACATTTTTCTCAGTATCACATTACACCTATTTTAAAAGTGACCACATTATTGGAAGTAAATCACTCCTCTGCAATTGCATAACATTTCACAGGTTTAAATAAAATATTGGTTGGCTGCTTGTTTGTTATTTTCATCTCTTATTCCTTCCTGTCTCCATTGTTAAGCACAATTATTTGCATAAAAGAGGTTTTTAATACCCATTTAAAAAAAAAAAAAAGAAAGAAAGAAAGAAGGCTTCTGTGACAAGAGTATGAGTAAGAAGGGAAATTGGGTGAGGTGAAGACAGAGGTAGACAGGGACCAGATTACATATGGCCTTTTTGACCATAGTGAGGGGTTTGGGGTTTTCGTTTTGTTTTGTTTCATTTTGAGACGGAGTCTTGCTCTGTCTCCCAGGCTGGAGTGCAATGGTGTGATCTCGGCTCACTGCAACCTCCGCCTCCTGGGTTCAAGCAATTCTCCTGCCTCAGCCTCCTGAGTAGCTGGGATTACAGGCGCCTGCCACCGCGCCCAGCTAATTTTTTTTTTTTTTTTTTTTGTATTTTTTAGTAGAGACAGGGTTTTGCCATGTTAGCCAGGCTGGTCTCAAACTCCTAACCTCAGGTGATCCACCTGCCTTGGCCTTTCAAAGTGCTGTGATTGCAGGCAGGCACCACTACGCCAGGCCGTGGATTTTATTTTTAGGGCAACCTTTCAGAAGGTTGTAAGGAGGGGAGTGACCAAATGTGATTTATGCTTTAAAAAGAATTTCCTGGTGCTATGTGAAGAATTAATTGTAGGAGGCAAGATAGATGGATGAATGGGTGGACGGATGGATGGATGGATGGATGCATAAATAGATTAGATAGATAGGCAGACAGACAGATAGATAGATAGATGAATAGATGGACATCTAATTGGGTGAACAGATGAATGGGTAGATGGATGGATGAATGGATAGCTAGATGAATGAATGATAGATGGGTGAATGGCTGGCTGGATGAATGGATAGAGACGGAGGGAGATACGTAGATGATAGGTAGGTATGTAAGTAGGTAGATAGATAGACAGACAGAGATTTCTAGAACTTGCTGATCAGTTGGATGGGAAGTAAAGAAAAAGAAGTAATTAAGATGACTCCTGAGGATGTTGCTGCTTACTGAGATGGGGAAGACTGAGAGTAACAAGTTTAGGTGAAAAAAGGAAGTTCCATTTTGGACATGTCATGTCAAACATGAGATGCCTCAGAAATCTAAGTGAACACATCTGGTGGGCAGGTGGATATGGGAGTCTGAAGCTCAAAGGAAAGAGCAAGGCTGGAGATAAGAATTTGGAAATCACCTGCCATAAGAGTTGGTTAGATTGCCTGCAAAGTACGTTATGGTGAGAAAGAACCCCTGAGGCTCTCCAACATTCAAGGGCTGAGTATAGGAGAAGAGGTCAGAGGGTTATTTGGAACTCAGGGGATATAAAATCACCAAAGCCAAGGGAAGAACATGTTTTGAGAAGGAGGGATGGGAACTAGCACTGAATGCTACCAAGAAGTCAAGCAAGATAAAGATTGTAGTGTTAAGCATATCATAGTTTCTCAACCTGTTTTAAAATGGTTTCCCCTTTAAGGAGTGTTTCAATTTTTTTTTTCTGTCTACCTCCATGAAGTGTTAATTTTACAGATATAGTGTATCTGTTTGTGTACTATAACACATTGGAGGACCACATACCATTTTAGTATGTTTTTTTTTTGAGCCCTTAAGGATCAGATTTTGCCCCCTTGTAAGCAATGTTGTCCCACTGAGAATGCATGATTCATTGATACATAAATGATTTTTGACACTGACAAGAGTAGCTGTGGCAGTGAAGCGGAGGTCAAAGCCAATCTGCATTGGATTGAAGAGTGAGTTTGAAGTAATGAAATGGAATCAGACATGTAGATACGTTTATAGCAGAATGGTTGATAGAACTGACCCTGTCATCTGGCCTCTGCACTTGAACCTACCCCTAACAAGGCAAGCTGCTGTATTTATGTCTCAGTTTCCTTCTTCATCTGTAAAAGTGAAATAATAGTAACTACCTCATAAGGTTTTTGGAAGGGTTGAGAGGGTTAATAGCAATATATGTGAAGTATTTAGAATTGTGCCTGGTATTAATACATGGTACATGTTCTAAGTTAGCAGTTATTCTTCTGAATCACAATATTAGCTGTAAAATGGAGATGAAAGATAGGACCTGCTGAATATAGTTCCTTATCAAAGAGGGGACTATCACAGGAGGTGAACATGAAACAGAAGGAAACATTAGTCAGGGGAGACTGGAGGTATTTCACTGCTGATTAAATGGAACTACTTGCAAGAAGAACGGAGAATAATAGCTCTGTATCTCTAAAACAGGGAGAGGGAATGGTCCCAGGGCATAGGTGAAAGCATTGCTCTTGAGCAGGAAGAGAGAATTCCATGAGTAACAGGCAGGAAGAGGAAAAAAAAGGACAGCAATCCTTATCACATATCTATTGCTGCCCTGCAAACAACCCCCAAACACAATGTGTGGAATAACAACAGTTTATTATTTCTCGTGATTCAGTAGGTTGGCTGGACTCAGCCAAGTATTTCTGCTGGTCTCATCTGACATTACTCACATGGCTGTAAGCAGCTGCTAGGCTGGGGCTGGAGGGTCTAAGATGACCTCATGTGCACGTATGTGGCCTTGGTGCTGGCTCTCAGCTGGGCCTCTCTCTACACGTGGTTTTTCCTCATTCTGCAGTCAAGCTTAGACTTCCTTACCTGGTATTGACATGCTCTGAAAGGGCAAAGATAAAAGCCTTAAGGTCTCTTGAGGTCTAGGCTCTGGAACTCACACATCACTTCCACCATATCTTGGTTAAAGCAAGTCACAAGAGCAGCCCAGATTCAAGGAATGGGCAAATAGACTTCACTTCTTTATTTTGTTTTATTTTATTTTATTTATTTTAGAGACAGGGTTTCACCATTTTGGTCAGGATGGTCTCAATCTTTTGACCTGGTGATCCGCCTGCCTCGGTCTTCCAAAGTGCTGGGATTACAGGTGTGAGCCACCACACCCAGCCTCTACTTCTTGATAGTAAGAAGTGCGAAATATTGTGGCCATGTCTTTCTCTCTTTCCCAAACATGGATGCATATAAATCTGTAGATATGGTAAACGTTGAAGCAGTTCCCTTTCAAATGGTTTTGGTTTCCCCTGCAAAGCAGAAGAAAAGTTCACCTGCTGTGAAGCAGGGGAAGGAGTGGAAAGAGAAAGCAATGATTGCATATCTGAAAAGACTGCAGGTTTAAAATAGCGCTTGAGCAGAATGGGAGACAGAGCTGGCAGGATATCATCAGATGACTTCTAGCCAATGTGTGGGGCCCATTTGCAGGTGCAGCCGTGCATTTATATCAATATCCATTTGCTTTGTTGTATGATTTTCATCACTAGCACTCAACAGCTCAGGTGGAGGCTCGGCAAAGACAGATGTTGGATTCATCCAGGGTTGGGGCCTTGCCAGCTGGGTATGATGAAAAGAAAATGGGGCGAGGGAGGTTAGGATCACCAGCAGGAGAGTAGTTAAAATGACGGAGCATGACACTGAAATTGAGCAGGGAATGAAATGGCGGCAGGATTTCCCTTTTACCTTGTAATACTAGCTTGAAATTTTTTACCTTTTTGCAAGATAATTTTTTTAAAAAAGTAACCTCATTCCTTGCTTCCTTAAGATTGGTAGCAATACACTTTCATCAAATACATACAAAGACAGCTGAAATAATAATCCAAGTGATAGGTTTAAAATGATTTCTCCTTTTCTTGACTAGTAGATTCCTATTACTTTGACTGTCAAGGGCGTCCCTCAAATCTCTCAGATTCGTTGTTGGTAAATTCAGTCCTCACATTCTGTAAGTATTAAGGAGAAGTTACCTCTTTAAAATGATATTTAGTACTGTAATTTGTCCCTTTTTTTGCTAGTGGTCACCTTTTTAAAAATAAGCATATCAGTTTATATTTTTTAGTTCAAAATATATTCTGCTACGCAAGAGTGTAGCAGCTAATCTATAAGAACACAGTTTAGTTTTGTGTTTATTTTTTCAAGGCTTAATATATTACTCTGGCTTCTTGCTTCAGTATGTTTCACCCTCCATTTAGCTGGACTGTGTTACTCAGGCCCAATAGCTAGGAAAGCCAAGTCTTTTCTGGCTGGTTCCGGCACAAACATGTATCTCTCTTGTGAGCCACATAGCTTTTTCTATCATACATAAACATGGCTAGGTCACCTCTGCAACAACCTGATACTTGATACCCAGGGCTATTTGTTTCCACGCAACCCCATGCACAGAATCTCTGGGACTCTTCTCCCTTTGCTAGCCTTTCCCCTGCCCTGCCTCACTACCCAAGGTCAGGTTCCATCAGACATCATCCTTCTCGCCCTGAAACCCTACATCCTGTTTACATTTCTTAATGTTATATTTACATAATTCCTCTGTTTAAAAATCTTTAATGACCCTACATGATCTTCCACATTGCCTACAGCTTAATTTAAACTCCTTCGTCTAATATTTCACGTCCCATATTTACTTTAGCCCGGCTTATGAAAATACTTAAGGCAGCTTACAATAAAAATGTTAGAATTAAATTAATTAGCTTCACCTTGCTAAGTTTTCCACAATCTGAGCTTTTCTATATTTCCAATATAGCTGCTGACCAGTTTTTCATAGGCGGCTTCCTATCCAATGAAACAGTGGTTCTCAACCTCGGTTGTCAATTGGAATTACCTAGGGAATCCCCCTGGCAATCCCTTTTCCCCACTCTTAAAATATTAATATATTTAACTGATGAAGATTACATATATTCAAGGCATGTAACATGATTCTTTCATATATGTATATGTTGTATAATGATTATCGTGGTCAAATTAATTAATGCATCCATCACCACCCATGGTGTACCTTAGATCCTCAGAACTTGTTTATCTTATAACTGAAAGTTTGTATCCTTTGACCAACATCTCCCCATTTCGCTCACACCCCCACCCCCTGCCAATCACCATTCTACTCTGTTTCTATGAATGGGACATTTTTAGATTCTACATAAATGTGAAATCATGAAGTATTTGTCTTTTGATGCTTGGCTTATTTCCCTCAACATAATAGCCTCCAGTTCCATCCATGTTGTTACAAATGGCAGAATTTTCTTCTTTTTCATAGCTGCATAATATGCGTGTATGTATACACACCACTTTTATATACACACATCACTTTTTCTTTATCCATTTATCCATTAATGGACATTTAGGTTATCTTCATTATCTTGGCTATTGTGAATAACAATGGAATAAACGTGGGAATACAGATATCTCTCTGAAATACCAATTTCATTTCCTTTGGGTATATACCCAGAAATGGAATAGAAGGATCATATGGTACTAATTTTAATTTTTTGAGGAATTGCCATACTGTTTTCTATAATAGCTGTACCAATTTACATTGCCACCAACAGTGTTCAAGAATGCCTTTTCTCCACATCCTTGACAACGCTTGTCATCTCTTATCTTTTTGATAATAGCTATCCTAACAGGTGTGATGTGGTATCTCTTAGTTTTGGTTTGCCTTTCTCTGAGGATTATTGATATTGAGCATCTTTTCACATACCTGTTGACCATGCGTATGTCTTCTTTAGGAAAATGTCTATTCAGGTCCTGTGCCCTTCTATTAATCCAATTGTTTTTGTGCTTTGGGTTGTGTGAATTCCTCATATATTTTGGATATTAAGCCCTTATCAGATACATGGTTGGCAAATATTTTCTTCCATTCCATTGGTTGCTTTTTCATTTTGTTGAGTGTTTCCTTTCCTGGGCAAGAGCTTTTCGGTTTGATAAAATTCCATGTGTCTATTTTTGCCTTTGTTAACTGTGCTTTTGGGGCATAGCCAAAAAATTACTGACAAAACCACTGTCAAGGAGCCTTTTCCCTATATTTTCTTCTAAGAGTTTTATACTTTCAAATCTTACAAAACCAACATACAAAAATGGGTTGTGTTTCTATACACTGACAATGAACTATCCATAAAAGATATTAAGAAAAACAATCCCAGCCAGGCGCAGTGGCTCACACCTGTAATCCCAGCACTTTGGGAGGCCAAGGTGGGAGAATCATGAGGTCAGGAGATGAAGACCATCCTGGCCATGGTGAAACCCCGTCTCTACTAAAATACAAAAAATTAGTCAGGCATGGTGGCACGCACCTGTAGTCCCACCTACTCAGGAGTCTCAGGCAGGGGAATTGCTTGAATCCAGGAGATGGAGGTTGCAGTGAGCCGAGATCGTGCCATTGCACTCCAGCCTGGTGAAGGAGCAAGACTCCATCTCAAAAAGAATAAAATACTTAAGAATAAATTTAAGAAAGGAGATGAAAGATCTATACACTTAAAACTATGACAGACTGATGAAAGAAACTGAAGACACAAATAAATGGAAAGATATCCATGTCCATGGACTGGAGGAATTAATATCATTAAAGTGTTCCTATTACCCAAAGCAATCTACAGATTCAATGGAGTACCGGTCAAAATCCTAATGGCACTTTTCACAGAAGTATTTTTTATCCTAAAATTTATATGGAACCACAAAAGATGCCAGATAGTCAAAGTAATCTTAATAAAGAAAAATAAAGCTGAAAGGATCAAAGTCTCTGATTTCAAACTATATTGCAAAGCTGTGATAATCAAAACAGCATGGTATTGGCATAAAAACATACACATAAGCCAATGGAACAGAATAGAAATCTCAGAAGTAAGTTCATACAGATATGGTCAACTAATCTTTCATGAGGGTGGCAAAAATACACAATGAAGAAAGAAAAATCTCTTTGATAAATGGTGTTAGGAAAACTGGATATCCACAGGCAAAAGAGTGAAACTGGACCCATGTTTTACACCATATTCAAAAATTAACCTGAAATGGATTAGAGACTTAAATATAAGATCTGAAAACAGCAACCCTAATGTAATTGATCTGGTTACAGGTGGGCACTGGGATTTTCAAAGGCTCCTGGTGATTTTAACATTAATTCAGAGCTGAGAAGTACTACATTAGTTTATTAATTCTCCCTGCAGCATTCACTGCTTTTCCCATTAATACTATTGTTTTCGTCTTTACTTGTCTAACCCCTACCCACTCTTTGAAATCCAACTCAAAGTGACCAAGAGGATAGGTCACACATGTCAACTCAAAGTGTCATATAGTGACCCAAACTCATAGATCCAACTCAGAGAGTACTATGGGATCTTTCTTTACCACCCAATGCCAATACATTCCCATAGCATATACCTTGTTTACATTTATTTGGCTCTTGGCATATACTTATTTTACTTTCACGTGTTCTTCCTGTCTCTTCAACAGGATTTGAAGGTGTCGAAGGAAAGGGACGGTACAGCTTTAAAAATCCCTGGACCCTAACACAATTTTACAGTTTTTAAAAAATCCCTGGACCCTAACACAATGACTTTCACACTATGTGTCATTTGTGTGCTTTGCAAGAGGTGATGATGGTAATGATGACGATAATGATGATGATGTAGCAGATCCCTGTTCAGTGCTGTGACCTATCCTCTTAAATTTCCTTATTTCTTAACGGGGCTGCCCTGAGGCAACCAGAGCAGAGTCTACTTATTTTGGTGGGGGGAGGGTAGGGACAAAGACTTGCTTAGTGGCCCAGGCTGAAGTGCAGTGGCATGATGTCAGCTCGCTGCAACCTCTGCTTCCTGGGTTCAATCAATTCTCCTGCCTTAGCCTCCTGAGTAGCTGGGACTACAGGCACGTGCCACCACACTTGGCTAATTTTTGTATTTTTAGTAGAGATGGGGTTTCACCATGTTGAGGCCAGGCTGGTCTCGAACTCCTGACCACAAGTGATTTGCCTGCCTCAGTCTGCCAAAGTGTTAGACTTTCAGGCATGAGCCACTGTGCCCAGCCCAGACTCTACTTTTTACAGACAAAGCTGAAGTGTTTGGGAATTAAGCCACTCCCATCTTAACTTAATGACTATGAGTATAAGTATGAGTACCCCAGCTCACCAGGCCCCTGGTTGGGACAACACTGGGGTGACCTACACTGTCTCCTGTGTCCCCTCTGAGTTTAAGTCAGTTTAGATTTACCTCATTTGGGCTCATTTCCTTCTCAGTTCCATTCCCCACTCCCTTGCTGGTTTTTCTCAGGAATGCTTCCTAAGTAAATAGTTTTCACATAAATTATTGTTGAAGGTTCTGCCTATAGGGGGAGTGGCGGCAGGTAGCTAACCTAAGACAGGTGACAGTAATATAATAAGAGTAATAGTAATAGTGGCTATTTATTGAATATTTTCTATGTGCAAGGCACTAACTAATTTAATCCTTAGAATTCAATAGGTACTTCAGTTATCCTCATTTTACACATGGGGAAACTGAGGCTTATAGAGGTTAAGTAATTTGCTCAAGGTCACACAGATAACAAAAGAAAAGTTAAAACAAGGACAGTAGAAGCTCAAATCAAATAAAAAATTAATAAATGTCAATCAAATGACCACTTTAATAAGCTTTATGGGCTGGTTAGAAGCTAAACCACCATGTGTACTTTTTCTTTGACAAAATAACTTTTGAGCGCCAATAAACAATTTACAAACTTTTGAAACACAATAGTTTGTAGGTTAGAAACTTCATTTCTAGTTTACTGTCAGAAAACCTTCCTCTTCCACTTTCCTCCCTCTTCCTCACTCCTCCCTTAATACTTTCTTAATAGTATGTACCTCTGACTCCAGGAAGTAAAACCTATATTTGGACAATTAATAACTTAGATCTAGGCTGGGTGCAGTGGCTTATGCCTATAATCCCAGCAATTTGGGAGGCCAAGGCGGGTGGATCACTTGAGGTCAGGAGTTCGAGACCAGCCTGGCCAACATGGTGAAACCCTGTCTCTACTAAAAATACAAAACTGGGCATGGTGTCATATGCCTGTAATCCCAGCTACTCGGGAGGCTGAGGCAGGAGAATTGCTTGAACCTGGGCGATGGAGGTTGCAGTGAGCAGAGATAATGCCACTGCACTCCAGCCTGGGTGACAGAGCAAGACTCTGTTTCAAAAAAATCCAAAAAAACAAAAACACTTATATTTAGTACATATTAAATGTGTATATTTAGGCTAGCCTGGGAACTACCATGCATGCTTTCTCTCTAGAATAAGCATTCTAAATTACAAAAATGCATTTTGGAATGAATTTACAAAATATACTATTTATAAATTGAGAATTTTTACATAATACCATTACTTTAATAACATTATAAACTCAAACATCTTTTTAAATTTTATGTTTAAATTTTACAGTAGTCTGATCTACTCATATATATAGTGACCCAAGGGAGGGAAAAAAAAGTAGATCAAAACGTCTTTATTGTTTGTCTCCCTCTCAGAAATTTAGTAATGCAGTAGCTTTTCGATTTATAATTTATGGGATCCTGTGCAAGTTATATAACCTCAACTTGGCTTTAGTTTTCCTATTTGTTAACTAGGAATACTGCCAAGATTGTAGGATTGTTGTATGGGTTACAGAGATTGTATTTAAAAGGTTCAGCGCAGGGCCTGGCATGTAGTAGACATTCAGCAAATTTTATCTGATAATAATTATAATAATTCTTCCCTGGAAGAGTTTTGGCCAGTCTAGCCTAGTGCCTTTGAAGTCTGTGACTTCTCTTGAAATAAACAATAAGCATTAATAAGAAATGACACAGATGAATGCCCCTTACAAACTGAGCTTTCTGAACTATGGTTCATGCCTCATTTTTTTGTTCTTTTTCTCTTTATTCTCACACCTGCCAACCCTGTGCCTCCAGCTTCATGTTCTCGTATCCTATTCTTCCCATTCCCAGCCAGTTCACTTGCGTCTCTTCCAGTACGTTATCTTTCATATTTAATTTTTTCTGAAAGATAGAGTCTTGCTCTGTCACCAAGGTTGGAGTGCAGTGGCATGATCTCAGCTCACTGCAACTTCTGCCTCCTGGGTTCAAGCGATTCTCCTGCCTCAGCCTAGCTGGGATTACAGGCATGCACCACCCTGCCCAGCTAATTTGATATTTTTAGTAGAGATGGGGTTTCACCTTGTTGGTCAGGCTGGTCTTGAACTCCCAACCTCAGGTGATCCACTCTCCTTGGGCTCCCAAAGTGCTGGGATTACAGGCATGAGCTACTGCACCCTGCCTTGCTTTTTTTTTTTTTTTTTTTTTTTTATATGAAGACTTGCTGTGTCACCCAGGCTGCTGGAGTGCAGTGGCACAATCTTGGCTCACTGCAACTTCCACCTCTCAAGTTCAAGCAATTCTCCTGTCTCAGCCTCCCAAGTAGCTGGGACTATAGGCACGTGCCACCATACCTGGCTAATTTTTGTATTTTTAATAGAAATGGGGTTTCAGCATGTTGGCCAGGGTGGTCTCAAACTCCTGACCTCAAGTGATCTGCCCACCTCGGCCTCCCAAAGTGCTGGGATTACAGGTGTGAGCCACTGCGCTAGGCCTATCTTTCAAATTTAAAACGATGGTTTAACAAGGCATGTGTGCACTTCTTGCATAGGAGGTATTCGTATTCCCACCGGCCCTCTGCTCCATGCCCACTCCATTAGCCATCCCATGATACTTGCTGAGTTCCTTTTGTATGCTGTGCCTCACTGGCTGTTATGCAACAGCTGGTATGGTGTCTGGAACTTGATGGGTCCTCATAAATGTTTATTCCATTTTCATTAACATTGACCTTCATACAAAATTGTACATCCCTGTTCTAATGTCTCTTTTAGTAAAATGGGTATGCTTTAATCTTAAACTCTTTTGTTAGAGCTGCTTTTTGTAAGTCTAAGTACAATTTGGTAATTTTTTTAAAAAGAAAATTTGTATTTTATTTACACTGAAATAAACAATACGAGATTGATTTTCTTCACTAAAAATAATAGCTATTATCTGCATTATTTCTAGGTAAACCATCAAATCCTTATTTTTTTGTAGATTTTTCAGGTCTTGCTTATAAATCATGTTGAGGGCTGGGCATGGTGGCTCACAACTATAATCCTAACACTCTGGGAGGTCAAGGCAAAAGGGTTGCTTGAGCCCCGCAGTTTGAGATCATCCTGGGAAACACAGTGAGACCCCCGTCTCTCCAAAAAAAAAAAAGGAAAAGAAAAGAAAACATTAGCCAGGCATGGCAACAGATGCGTGTTGTCTCAGCTACTTGGAAGGCTGTGGAGGGAGGGTCACTTGAGCCCACAAGGTCAAGGCTGCAGTAAACCACGACCACCCACTGCACTCCAGCCTTAGTAATAGAGTGAGGCCCTATCTCTCAAAAAAAAAAAAAAAAAAATCAAGACAAGTCTGTAGATATACTCATGGAAAAAGAGGAAAACATACAAGTCAGTTGCCAGTATCCATGGCCTCTGATTCTACCTTGACCGTGAAACAGAAGTGTTCAACACGTACTTGCTAAAAAGCTTCTGAAGATGTGGCCTCAACAAAGGAATGCAGACAGCAGCAACCAAATGTAGAACAACAGTGGTGGGCTCTTCCATTCAGACTTGCACTATAACTTGTTCCTTTAAGTTCATTTGGTAAAAACAAAATCTACACTGAAATTCTTGTTTGGCAAACACACGTTTCTTTGTCTGGTAATTCCCTTTACTGTCCATTACAGATTTTTAGCTATGTATGCGTAAAACTCCTACCAGTTACAGATCAATAGTGGGCTTCATTGTAACATTTTGTAAAATTTTTTCCTTCCTCCCACACCTCCTCAACATCTATTTCTTGGAAGAATTGATAGCTCAATACTCAACAGTTGTATCCACAGTGATAATAAATGTCATGTCTAAAATGACAATTAAAACAATTCAAGAGGCCGGGCGGGGTGGCTCACACCTGTAATCCCAGTACTTTGGGAGACTGAGGCGGGTAGATCTCGAGGTTAGGAGATCAAGACCATCCTGGCCAACATGGTGAAACCCTGTCTTTATTAAAAATACCAAAAAAAAAAAAATTAGCTGGGCGTGGTGGTGCATGCCTGTAGACCCAGCTACTAGGGAGGCTAAGACAGGAGAATTGCTTGAACCCAGGAGGCGGAGATTGCAGTGAGCCGAGATCGTGCCACTCCACTACAGCCTGGTGAAAGGGCAAGACTCCGTCTCAAAAAAAAAAAAAAAAATTCAAGAATGCCACTAGCAGAGCTCACATAGAGTGAAACCTGGCAACTTCAGTGTCACTTTCTGGAAGAACAGATAGGTCCTCAAAACAGGAGAGTTCAAACAGGGCCCATTCAAATAGGCAGATTATCAATAGCTAAAGTATTCAATGGGAGGCCTATAGACAAAGATATTCAGTGATTAAGTGGCCTACTTAATCACTTTTTTTCAAATATCAACTATAAGAGAAGCCCTATTTTTAAAGTCTCTTGAGTATTTTCAACAGTTTCTGAATTATCTGTAGGAAGCTCTTAGTTGCATAGGGTTGATATATGTGTTTACCATTAAATCTAGATCATGTTTTATATCAAAATGTATGGTACGCAAAGCCAAGTTACTTGATCTTTAGTCTGTCAATGTGTTTGTCAATATACTTTGAAATGCTTTTGTCCATTTTCAGTGTTCATTCTCAACCTTCATCACAGGAAGAATACATGAGACCTTCATCAGTGTGTACACATCAATGCATACACAGCTGCCTGATATCAGGCAGATTGAGGGCTTCATAAATAGTGATGAAAGCTTTATATCTTTTGCTCTGTGTTTCCATTTGACTCTGCAACAGTGAAGCTCAGCTAAGAGCATGTCGGGATCAGGTAAGTCTCTTCTGTACAAGGCATTCCTCTGACGTATTGAGTTTCAGTTATCCCATGACTGATGGTACCAGAGATATACATTTAAGAGCCCTGAGGTGCTGTTCTGAGAATAGATCTTTCAGCTCCTGAGGAACATGTTCCACTGTTGGAGCACTTAGGTTTCTTTACAGTGACTCTGAGGTTAGGTGAGATTCCAAGTTGCCTTGCTGAGCTCTGTGGAATTTCCCAGGGAGTTTCATTTGAATATCAAGTTTGGTTGCCAAATTTGTGGCTTCCTCAAACCAAAACTCATGATGAGCTTCAATATTTTCCATCACTTCACTGATGTATGGCAGTCAAGCTATTGGCTGCAAAGAAGAAATCAGAGGTTTGCCCCTGGAGATTTTCCCCACATGCTCTTTAAACGATAGGACATTTTAAAGAACAACGATGATAACAATGAAATCAAAATCTGCTACTATACTACAGAGTACAAATGCTTGGCCAGCTCTACAGTTTTCCATCTAGTATTTGGGTCACTATTTATACCAACTAAAACAAGTGCTTATAGGAGGTCCACTACAATTCAAAAGCATCATGCCTGCCTTTCCACAGAGAATGGCAAATTTCCTCTGGTCCTTTACCCTTTTCTTCATTGTTCTGAAATAGAACAGAAATTACATTGTTAAGTTCTAAAAGCAGTTGCAGCAAACGATGGAAAAAAGAACAAACTTCCTCAATTGTTCCTATAACAATTGTTATAGAGATTGTTGTAGCAATTATTCCTCAATTCTCAATTGCTCCCATCACAGGCACTGATTTTGCCAACCACATATTTAAGGCACAGGAAGAGCAGAATATGTAGAGATCGCTTGAGGGGTTTTCTCCAAAAGTCTAGAAGCAAACAACTTCCATTTTAGAAGAAAATCCACCAGACACAATGTAAATCTGGCCATGACAATACTCCATATTTAGTTCCCACTTCTAATTTGCAGGGTGAAATTCCACAGCCAGAATTTCTGCATCTGCCTCTTAAGGTGGGACGCCCACAAATTCCACTCCCAGGTCATGAGATTCATCAACAAACCTCGCCAACACTGTAGGTGCTCTTCCCTGGCTATGTCAGTGATAATGGAAAACAAGTGTGAGTCTCTCACGTCCCTCAGAGTTTCTTCCCAAATGCAGCTCTCACAGACTCTAGCAGCCTCTAAAATTTCACAGACTCTAGTATCTGATTTGATTGTATTTTAGAAAAAAAAAAAAGTGCTCATGGCTGTCGTCTCAAAGCACTTTCTCAAGACCGCTTCAACTGAATATATTTGTATTCCAGCAGTGCTTTGATGTTATGAGGAGTAAAGAGACCTTCTGGCATTTCATCAGCCTCATGTCCATCCAGAGATATATTTTGTTTTCCCATCAAAATCAAAATTTCAAATAGAGATTTTAGGTGTTCTTTATTTTCTTTCTCTTTAGGGGTTAGAGGCAAAATGGTCACATTCTTCCTTTGGCTGGCTTCTTCTGCACTGGGGCTCTTAACATAGCTGTTGTTGGTTTCTTTATGTTTTCATTCCCGTTCAGAAGTTTCATCAGCTTTTTTCTGTTTCAGTGTCGTGATTTCATCTTTACTCAATTCTTTTGTTCATTTTCTCTGTCTACTATGTGGAATGTTCAAATGACTGGTAAGATCAAATATTGTTGGTATTGCATTATCTCAGATTTCCTATTAGGACTAGTTCTACAGATGGTAGAGGACTCAGAAGTGGTTGGCACCTAATTGAGAATGTGTATTTAATTAATTAGATGTTTCTCTTATAGGTTTGCTCTCTCACATTTCTCCACCTACTTTGTGCATCTGGATGAATCCTGTGGGAACCTGAGGAAGATCAAGTTGGACCATATGCTCTTTCGCATACATGTGTGGCCACCACAGTCCTGCACTGTAGCCCCACACTGCCTCGGGAGGGAGCCAGGCCAGCTCTGCACTAGCAGAGAAGCTAAGACTAGTTTGGTAGCTTTTTTTTTTTTTTTAAATAAATAGAGATGGGGTCTCCCTGTGTTTCCCAGGCTGGTCTTGAACTTCTGGGCTGAAGCCATCCTCCTGCCTCAGCCTCCCAAAGTACTGGGATTACAGCTGTGAGCCACTGCTCCTGGCCCTGGTTTGATAACTAAGTTTGATAACTAAGAAAACCTTGTTTTCTTTTTGTTTTTTCAGATGAAGTTTCATTCTTGTTGCCCAGGCCAGAGTACACTGGCATGATCTTGGCTCACTGTAACCTCCACCTCCAGGGTTCAAGCGATTCTCCTGTCTCAGCCTCTCAAGTAGCTGGGATTACAGGTGCCACCACGCCAGGCTAATTTTTTGTATTTTTAGTAAAGATGGAGTTTCGCCATGTTGACTGGGCTGATCTAGAACTCCTGGCCTCAGGTCATCTGTCTGCCTCGGCCTCCCAAAGTACTGGGATTACAGGCGTGAGCCACCATGCCGGCCCCTAGTTTGATAACTTTTGACCTCCATTTAATATACACAAGGCAGAGATAATTACTTTTAAAAGCTAAAAGCCAGGAAAATTGAGGAGTGTCTGGGATCTTACCTGAAGCTATTTAAGACCATAGGAGTGTTCTCTGTGGGTCATGCTCCCAGGGATATTTGTGATCACTGAAGTGAAAAATTAGCTCAGATCAATTGTATTTATAAATGTGACAATATTAAATGACATAATGAGGGGAAAATTGCACTTATCTCTCTACCTTTTCCAATCACTTATTCACTTATTCTATATTTATTATATGCCTACTATAGATACTGAGGAAGGCCCTGGAACTAGCTATAGGAGTAAGATGAAAAATCTACCACCATGGACATCATAGTCTCGTCCAGTGGTTCTCAATCTTGACTGCACATTAGAATAACCTGGGAGCTTTTTAAAAAAAAAAAATCACTGATGCCTGGGCGCAGTGGCTTACGCCTGTAATCTCAGCACTTTGAGAGGCTGAGCCAGGTGGATCACCTGAGGTCAAGAGTTCAAGACCAGCCTGGGCAATATGGTGAAACCTCGTCTCTACTAAAAATACAAAAATCAACCGGGTGTGGTGGCAGTCACCTGTAATCCTAGCTACTCAGGAAGCTGAGGCAGGAGAATTGCTTGAACCCGAGAGGTAGTGACCCAAGATCATGCCATTGCAACTCAGCCTGGGCAACAAGAGCAAAACCCCATCTCAAAAAATAAATAAAAATTTTAAAAAATCACTGATCCCCAGAACTCATACCAGACCAATTAAATCTGAATGTTTTGGGTATCAGGCCCATGGGTCAGTAGTTTTAATAGCTCCTTAGAGGACCCTAATAAATAGCCAACAGCGTATATGTGCGTATGTATGTGTGGGCATACGATATATGTATCTTTTCCTATCCCGCCCCTTACCCTAGGGCATACTGAGAACCTTATAGAGGGGAGTACTCTATGTATGTTGGAAAATTCCTTTCCTTAAACAAGAAGAAAGTAGAAAGGAAATTATAATACTATCTAATAAGTGAAAGACACAGGTGATTGCAGGTTACTGTAAGATCACATAGATGGAAAACCTAGCCAAGGCTGAGGAGATGAGTGAATCTTGTCCAAAAGGAGCTATAAGAGTAATGACTCCTAAAAGAGTTAGCCAGGCACAGGAAGATAGGGTAGGTTTTTCCAAATAAAAGGCCTACGCTCAGGCTGGTCTTTGGCAAATTCTTGTTCAGCTCTTTCCCCTTCCCTGTTCTTCCTCCCTCACTACTGAAAGGTCTCTCCTGAGGAGTACTCCATTGTAAGTCACTGACTCAGGCTCTATTTCTAGAGAGTTCCACCTAAAATAGTTGGTGCCAGAGGAGTTCCAGGAAGCTGGACGGACTTCTTGAGTTGCATCATCCACTGGACAATAGATCGTGAGGACCTCAGTGGAGTATCGTCAGTTTCCAGCATAGCTTCCCAGGCTGCCTTGCGCATGTGGTGGGCTGGAATATGATGTGGGTGAAAGGGAATGCAGTGGCTGGTCCCTGGCATTGTAGAGATGAAGGAAAGTAGTCATTGAAGGGACCGTAGAATTGGATGACTGCAGCTGGTCACCACTGATGTACTTAAGAGAGGAAACGACAGGCTCAGGTCAGCTAATCATGAATGAAAAGTGCAGTGAGAAGCAGAAGGCCTGCTAGACAGCATTGCAAGAGACTCTCGTCACCTGTAGCTGGAGGACAGGCCAACCTTTCTCTGCAACAAAGAGTTACAGTGAAGGCTGAATATTCAGTCACAGCAGGTCTCCTTTGCTAAAGGCAGAGCCCTGCAAGAGTAGGGTGGGACTCAGAACTGTGGAATAAGGCTATATCTCACTGCTGGATAGATGCAGCATTTGACCCCCAGATTCCACCAAAGCAATGTGCCTGCAGAAGTGATCCTTGCCCCATTGTTAAAAGATAATGCCTTCCTTTCCTTGCTATGCAGAAGTCTCAACTGAAACGAACCCTTATATGACAATGGTTTTCCTCCTTCCACCTTTCACTTTTGGACACCAGACCAAAACTGGGGTCACAATTCATCATGACTCAATTGGGGTAATGCTTGCTGTGCTGAGTGGAAGGGGGCTACAAGCCAAAGTGTTACTGGACATGGATAATGGATACCAGCAAAACAGGGAGAATGTCTGGGAGGGGACCATGAGGTGCTGGACCAAGGGGCATAGCATATCAATCTGGGTGTGGGGCCCACAAGACAGGATTTAATTCCCTGGAAAGTTACCATCCCAAAGAAGATGAGGGTAAATAATGATAATAATAATAACAATTCCCTGGAAATTGCCTCAGGGATGGTTCTATTATGCTGCTGGATGACTCTTGGAAGCTTGGGAGGAAAGTGGCCTACATTAAATGAAGTCGAGAGGCCAGAATTGCGATGGCAGGCTGTGGAGGAAGAGGTCAAAGGCTCATGGAAGTAGGCATGCTGGAACATATCTACCGTCTAAGACCAGGAAGTCTGCCAGTGATTACTTTCCTCCGGAGGGTCGGAGGAAACTAATGGATTAAGGAATTTACCGGGCTGGTTGCAGTGGCTCACGCATGTAAGTAATCCCAGCACTTTGGGAGGCTGAGGCAGGTGGATCATGAGGTCAGGAGTTTGAGACCAGTCTGGCCAATATAGTGAAACCCCATCTCTACTAAAAATACAAAAAATTAGCTGGGTGTAGTGGTGTGTGCCTATAGTCCTAGCTGCTCGAGAGGCTGAGGCAGGAGAATTGCTTGAACCAGTGAGCCGAGATCGTGCCACTGCACTCTCGCCTGGGTGACAGAGCCAGACTCCATCTCAAGAAAAAAAAAAAGGAACTCAGCGGTGAAAGGGATACCGGCATCACTGCGAAGCTGCCGTCTGCAGCTGAGGCTGATGATAAGTGATGCTGTTGCAGAACTACACTTCCTGGTAGCAAAGGAGATTAGAGCATTCCAGAATAGCAGGGGCCAGGTGACGGCACTTAGACATCAGAAGCACTTAACCATTAGAACCACTTAATTACTGTAATGGTCAGGTCAGGATGTCAGCCAGGAGGACTGACCTTCGGGGACCTATGGAGAGACTAATCAGATATGGTGTTCTTAGGAACCAGAAAGACGGGTAGAATAGTGCAACAGGAAAAATAGTGCTAAGGCGTATAAATAGAAGATAACCTGCCATTAATAATAGGTTAGCAGAAGGCTGAGGTCAGGCACCCCAGTGAAAAGTCATGATCTCTTTTCCAGTTTCCAGACCTGAGCCATGTCTCAGACTCAGAAACAATTGACTGAAAGAGAGGCTGCATTATTATGAGGAAGGACTGATTGAGAGTCGCGTGATAACTAAGGTCTGGCCCAGGTCTACCCTCTAAGACCACGAAGTCTACCAGTGATTGCTTTCCTCGGGAGGGTCCGAGGAAACTAATGGAGTAAGAAACTCAGCGGTAAAAGGGATACCTGTGAGTAACCCTAAACAGGTTCTAAAACAGGCTCACTGAGTCTGTGGACTCTACCAGTGGTTATTTCTCTGGTTCATTCATGCAAAGGACTTGGCAGAAGTCTGTGGACTCTACCAGTGGTTATTTCTCTGGTTCCTTCACGGAAAGCACTTGGCAGGATCCTCACATTGGTTTCTTGAGCTGTGGAACTAGAGCTATTTTAGTAGCAACTCCAAATAGGAGTCCTTGAAACAGACCCTCTCCCACCAAGAGGAGGCCCCGAGAATGGCAGACACGAGCGCCATCCTCACAGACTTAAAGAATGCATAGATGGTGCTCTGTGTTTTAACCCTGTTTAATTAGCCGGTCTGACCTCAGAATCACTGGGTGGATCACAGGTATACAACAGTGGACTACCAAGAACTTAGCCAAATATTGGCCCCATTGAAGCCGGTTTGTAAGATCTGGTGTCTTTACTAGAGCGTGTTACTACAGCCTTGGTATGCGTATGTATTTGGCTGGGGCAAAAGTAATTGCGGTTTTTGCCATTTCTTTTACTTTTGCACTAGCCTAATAGCTAATCAGTCTGTAAATGTGTTCTTTTCGATATCCACCAGGAAGAAAGAGCAGTTTTCATCACATGGCATGGACGTGATATTCTCTTGCCAGGACAATGTTAATTATCCTGCTTTCTGTCATATGATACAGTCCAAAGGGTCTTGGACAACCTGGGCATCCTGCAGAACACTGCTTTGGTCTCCAGTATTTATGACACCGTGTTAATTAGATCTTAGAAGAAAGAAATGGCAAGTACTCCATATGCCCTGGTAGGAAATATGTTCTCCACATGCAGTCCCCGCTCCCCACTCCACCCACACAGAACGTGAACCTGGGCCTCGGATCCCTGACTCAGAGCGGCCCAGCCAGAGCCTGCCCTCCCCAGCCGCCCGAGTGGCGCCATCAGCGCAAGCCTGCCACCCTCCTCCCTCATGCAGGGCCAGATGGGCAGCGGTCTGAGCCACATGTCCATGCAGCAGAGTAGGCTGCCCATGACCTCCATGAGCATCACAGGGCCCGGCTGCAGCCATGCAGGGACCACCCGGCAGGCGTCCCCATGCATTGCTAGGCACCATCGGCAACTATGTGTGTTGGACCAAAATCGACATGTAGTCCAACCCAGATATCTTCTCTGCCTCCACCCAACCCCAGAAAGCTTAGGCCTGCCTCCAAGGCCCTTGAAACATGTGGATGTTGGCCGTGTGGCCAGGAAGCTGCCTCCTGCTAGGTGCTGGTGGGGAGGGGAGGGTGAGTCCCTGCTGGCCGCCTCTTCTGAGAGCTTCCAGAGGGATGGAAGCCAGTAGGTACATACCAACTCCTCCTGTCCCCCAGCTTTGAGGGGGGCTGGGCTGTTTCCCACGCAGTCTCAGGGAAGGCCCCTAGGAGCGGGGGTCCTTGGCCCTGGGTCTGGATAGATGGGACTGGGGTCACAGAGGTGGGGTAGAGTCGTTTCCCTGGTAGAGAAAAGCCTGGCCAGAGGCACCACAGTGGAGAAGATGAGGGACCACAAGCTCCGGGCCAGAGGCGCCAGCCTTTCTGCAGGGCAGTGGACCCCCAGCCCAGCCGTCTGCCGTGGTGGCCTGTGGTGTTGAGGACTTGAGAAGCAGCAGGTCCTGGTCGCGTTTCCTGAGTGTTGTAGACACAGGGACTTCAGAGACTTAGTGCCAAAAAAGGGTGCAAAGTGTCTCCTTAGTATTTCTTCATGATAAGTGAATGTTAAAAATTTATTTTGGCTTTATTGACTCCAAACAAATGATTAAAATGGAAAAAAGGTCTGTTCTCCACAAGATGAAAGATAGGGCCTAACAAGATGCAGAGGCCGGCCACATCAGTGAAGTTTTTAAAGATCCAGTGGTCTGGGGTACGCTGGAACATCACCTCCAAAGTATAAGACAAGTTCTTGTAGCCTGAAGTCCTACCACGAAGAAAAAAAGCAGAATATTTGGTAGGCCTCTTTGGGTTTTAGAGGCAGCATATTCACTATACTTGGCAATATATTTATCAGATGACTTGGAAAGCTGCTAGCTGTTAGTGAAGCCCAGGGTGATAAAGTGCTGTATGGTAGGTACATTCTTTGGTACAAGCAGACCTGCCACTTGGACTCTGTGAGCCGGCAGATCCCATGGTACTAGCGGTGTCTGTTGTAAAGAAAGATGCCACGTGGTACTTCTGGGAAGCCCCAGTACGCGAGTCACAGCACAGACCCCAGGATTCTGGAGCAAGGCCATGCCATCTGCTGCAGAGAACTATACTCCATTTGAAAAACAGCTCTGGCATGATACCGGGCCCTGGTACAAACTGAGCATTTGGCTATGGGATGCTAAGTGACCTTGAGACACCAAGTGATCATAGGTTGGATTCTGTCAGACTCTCTGTGTCATAAGGTCAGCTGGGTGGAGCAGCAGTCCCCTGTAAGGAATCCAGTAGGTCTGCAATTAGGTTCAAGCAAGTCCAGAGAGCATGAGTGAGCTGCACAAGTAGGTGGCAGAGATCCCCATGTCACCTGCTACTGTTGTGCCAGTGCTGCTCCCTAAACTCATAGCTATGGCCTCAGGGGAGTTCCCCATGAACAGCTGACAATGAAGGAAAAAAATCCAAGCTTGGATCGTGGATGGTCAGCTGGGTGTGGACGCAAGCTGAACATACCTGCTGCAGCACTTCTGCCCCACTCAGGTGTGGTTCTGAAAGAGGTGAAAGGGAAAGCATCCTGTTTGGCAGAGCTTCAAGCAGTGCATTTAGTCATTAACTTTGTTTGGACAGAGAAGAATGTTGCCCATATACTCATGGACAATGACAAATGTTAGCTTTACTTGTTGGTTGAGAGCCTGGAAAAAGGAAGATTGGGAAAGGCTGGAGAAGAGGCAGGTAAATAGACTTATGGGAGGGGCACATAGCGTAAGGGACCTTTTGGTACATAGTGACCATTAGAAAGTTTCCACTCAGAAGAGGCATCAACCAACTGTGTGGACAGGATGACTAGGCCAGCAGATATTAGGCAGCCTCTGTCTGTGGCCACCCCAGTTCTCGCACAAGGGGCCCATAGTTGGAGTAGCCATGGTAGCAGAGATGGAGGCTATGCATGGGCCCAACAGCCTGAACTCTCTCCAAAGGTGATAAAACTACTTTTGCTATTGAGTATCTGACCTGTTTGCTGTGGAGACCAACAGTGAGTGCTCAAGAATGCCAAACAGCCACTGGGTGGCAAGTTGATTACACCGGCCCTTCCACCCTGGAAGGAGTCCCATTTCATCGTGACTGGGTTTGACACGTATTCCCGGTACAGCTTTGCCTTTCCTGCCCATAGTGCTTCAGCCAGTATGACTACTGAAGAACTTAAAGAATGCCAGACAGTCTGACACAGGATCTTACATAACACTGCCTCAGACCAAGGATTTCACTTTCTAGCTAGAAGGTATAGTGTTGGGATCTTGACCAGAGGATCCACTGGTCATACCATATACCATACTACTCGGAAGCTATCAAACTGATAGAGTGAAGCAAGGGACTGTAGAATGCATAGCTGAAACTCCACCTTGGAAATAACCCCTTCTGAGCTTGGAGTGTTATCCTTCAGGATAATGCAAATATACTCCTTATGCCAATGGCTGGTATATGGTGCTGTATTCACAGTAGATAGAATACATGGATCCAGTGATCCAGGGATAATCAGGTTCTGATACTCAGAGGTGGGATGCTTTCATTATAGGACACAGTAAGAGTCCCACTAAACCGGAGGTTATGGCTGCTCTCTGATCACTGTGAGCTCTTAAAGGCAGAAGACCTGCAAGCAAACCATCAGAAGGAGGTGGAGGCTGCTGCTACATGATGAGACCAGAGAGGAATATATTGGGTCCTCAGGAGATCCACTGGGGGCATTTCTTGGTATTCTCGTGCCTAGTTGTAATTGTAAATAAATAAGTACAGCCACCACAGCCTGGTAACAGCATGATAACCAGGGTCTGAAACCCCTCAGGGACAAGTGCCTGGTTCAGTCCATCAGTCAAGCCACTTGCATCAGCAGAAGTGCTAGCTGAGGTGGAGGGGAACCTAGAAAGGGTAGTGCAGGAGGGAAATAATGAGTATCAATTAAGGTCTTGGGACCAGCTACAGCAGCAGGGGCTGTACTTATTTCCCATTACTCTTGTCTTTTAAAAATTTCCCAGAAATTGGGATTCGAAACTACTCAGATGGAGAAACTTAACATGAGAAGCAAATGATCTCAGCAATACAAAGAATAGGCCATAGTGAATATTTTTTGTTTCCTGCCCAAATCCACTTTATAAGCTCATGCATCTGTACTCCAGCTGCTGGGAATGTTGGATAACAAGTTCAGCTAACTTCTTCTCTGGAGAATTTCCCTTGGCTAAAACAAGAGCCACCGCATGCATGAGGTTCTGCTGTAATCCTGCCCCTGAAGATATCATTCAATGATGGACAGGCATCTGTGTCCAAAGAGCTGGCCTTGTTGGGCAGCACTGGGTGGTGAATTTCATGGGATCCATGGAGGCTCATTCTTGGCTACTTGTCCTCTTGGCCAATCCTGCTTCCTCCATCCCCTTCTCTAGAGTGCACGGTCCTAACAAAACACTTTAATAAGAATCCTTTTCTCAGGCTCCGTTTCTAGATCACCTGATCCAAGACCCTGGTTATCGGGAGTGTCCTTGAGGGTTGTTTCTATATGCAGAAAAGGACTATTCCAAAGTTTCTCTTGAGGAATGAAATACTGAGGCATGCTACAACATGATGACCCTTGAAAACATTATGCCAAGTGAAAGAGGCCAGACACGAAAGACCCCATCATGTAGAATACCATTTGTTTGAAATGCTCAGAATAGGCAAATCCATAGAGACAGAAAGGACATTCGCGATTGCCAGGGGCTGGGAATAGAGTGGAGTAGGAATGGGGGTGATTGTGAATAGGTGCAGAGTTTCCTTTGGGGTGATGAACATGGTTTACAACTAGATTGTGGTGAATCCTGTGCAACTCCGAATATACTAAAAACCACTGGATTATACACTTTAAATTGGCAAATTTTATGGTATGTGATAAAGCTGTTAAAAGAGCTATGAGGAAATAAAGAAAATATTCTTTTAGAAAATCTTTGCCTTAAACAGTTAATATTCAACTTATTAGTTCCAAATTCAATGTCCTAGTTATACCTTAGGCTTTTATATTTGGTTTACAGCTCTTACTAGTCTTGTGGTAACTATAGTAAATCTTAACAGTCATTTGGAATTAGCCTTTCACTAACTTTCAGTCTCATTCACATACTTAATTCTCTTCAAACCAGCATTTTAAACTGTGTTTACAAATTTAATATTTTATTTCATTCATAAGTACGTCAAATGTCTAATTTAATCCTTCTTGAATCCTTAGATAATAATTTTTAAACTAATAATAAAACAATTTGGCAAGCCTAAATTTCCCTTTGCTGTTCTCATGCCATCCATAAACTTAGTAAGATTTCAACTTAAAACTAGAAATCAAGTGCTTCATTTTGTGTGTTAAATTTTAATTAAGACTGTCTTTCTATGAAGTCAAAAATCTCTTAAACATGACAAGTACATAATTTACCAGATATACAGAGAATTCTTTTAATATGGTTTTAATTATTTTACACATTTTTATTCCTAATTGTAAAAAGTCCAGAAATTAAATGAGGCATACGCACTAAAAAGGCCAGGTACCAATCCAATCAACAGAAATAATCAGACCAGAGATCGATCTTGGCAGGTTCTGAGACCTGGAGTAGATATCCAGAATGATTCATCTGTCTATTTCAGTTATTGCATCTAAGCCCACCTTTGTAGTCATTTTGTCTTGGACTACAAAAACTGAAGCAAAGTGTTGGATTCGAGTTACATATATTACCTCCATCTCTACTCACAAAAACCTGCAGCTTCCTACCTGGTAAATTACTTGGTTGGATTTTTATTTACAAATTTTCATAATAAAATTTTTTGACTATATAATAGGAAATAGGAAAAATAGGAAGAGACACATACGTCTTTTCCACTCAACATGTAAAAAGTATTTGCACTTGAATTATTGCATTTGATTGCACTCTCCAAAATTCATAGATATTAAAAATTATTTCTGTTTTCTATGATGTGTGTTCACAATATCTGAAGTCCTTGTACTATGTGCATTAATCCTGTTTGCCAAAAGATTGCACCTTTCTCTGCTCGTCCATGCAGTAGGCTGAGCAGAATGTTCTGCCAGGTGCTGTACTAAGTTCTGGGACTACAAAAATGAATAAGACTATTTGTTCACACTTAACGGAGTTCAGACTCTAGGTAGGAAAGACCTAAAAACAGAAAATCATTGTAAGTACTTGCTCAGTGGCTCCTTTTCATAGGAAAAGAGGACAAGGACTTCATTCAATGACGACTTGTTTGTCTATTCACTGCTGTTATTACCAGCACCTAATACGTAGGCACACTCAGTATTTGTTAAATACATGGATACATGCTAAAATAGAGTTATATAGAGGGAGTATGGGATCCTGCAAAAGGGACATTGCCTAGTTTTATGTGGAGATACTGGGCTGGAGGGTGAGGTAAGGGTGTTACTTCAGAGGTATCAGGAAAAATTCCTTAAAGATGAGAACTGAGCCGAGTTTTGGGAGGCGGAGGAAATTAGGTAAAAGTGGAGTTGGAGGTTGCTTAGGAGTTCCCATATCTTGTGGAGGAACTTCAAGCAGTTTTGGAGTGCCAAGACATCAGTCTGCAAATGTAAGCAGCAGAGAGATCTGGAAGGGCATTCTAGGCTGTTTTATATCTTTCCATTTTAGTATCCATATCAATATGCTTATTTTTAAAACTTTTCGATAGATCCCTACTACACTGGCAGTTCACTGATGCTAAGGACTGCATCTTGTCTGTTATCCAGGTTTCCAGCACAATAATGGGGATATGGTAGTTCCTCAAAAGTTAATGCAGTTATGCATGAAAGAACAAACGAAAGAATGACAAGTAATGGCATTGTGAGCACTCTTCAGTGATGAAGTCATCTGGATGGTGGGGATGTCAGGAACGGAGCCTATACCAGGTTAGACAGAGACCTACTCAGCATCTTAACTAATGGTGAGGTGAGTTTAGTAAGCCTCACATCTGAGAAATAAAATCAGAGAGAGGAATGTTGGGAGTTACAAACTGCTTTCCTAGCGGGAAAGTGAAAAAACACAAATATAGTGGGGTGTGGTGCCTCAAGCCTGTAATCCCATTTTGCTGAGGCGGGACGATTGCTTGAGGCCGAGTACGAAACCAGCCTGGGCAACACAGCGAGACCCCGCTATGTTGTAGAGACCTCATCTCTACAAAAGAAAAAATCTGAAATTAGTCGCAAGCGCCTGAAGTCCCAGCTACTGAGATGAGGAGGGAGGATCGCTGGAGGCTGCCATGAGCTACGATCACTCCACTGCACTCCAGCCTGGGCGACAGAGCGAGACCTTGTCTCAAACAAAGACAGACAGATAAGATAAACAGACTTTAGAATTTATCAGGGTTTGCAATTTCTAGGTTCCAACGAGCAGCAAGGGAAAGGGCCTGTCTGGTTAGTACGTTACACCCGGAAGTAAAGAGACGAATAGACCGTCGGTCGCACGTTGTAGTCGGGCCGACAAACTAGGGACACCGACGCGCAGAGTTAAGTGCTGGGACTTCCCAAGCCTGGAAAGCAGACTGTGTCTCTGAGACTACGGGGCCGCCACGAACGCTGAGCGGCCGGGTATCTGGCCTCCAGGAGGAGGCACTGTAACGGCAGCGTGGAGAGGGCGGAACGCGGAACGCAACCACCCTAGCTCCCGACGGACGCAGTTTCCGGTAGCACTGGCGAGCTCCGGGCCGGCTGCGAAGCGACTCCCCTCCGCCGAGAGGGCGACCTGGCTGTCGGGAAAGACGGGCTGGTGCCTGCAGTTCCACCCCCGGAGCATCCCCTCCAGCGGGACGACCCCACGCGGCAGCACGGGCTTCCGGCTTCTCTCTTCAGTGGAGATAATTCGAGGGCACAGCGGGCTCCGGAGGCGCGGTAAGCCTATCCCGCCTCCCAGCCACAGCCACCGGCACCCGAGAGGACAGCCGCCCGCGGCAGACTTTTTTCCGGGCAGGAGGCGGACGGCCCATGTCCTGGAGAGGTGGGCTCGGGGGAAAGCTCTGGATCCCACCACTACTTCCTGGAGACGCTGGGGAAAGCAGGCCATCCTTCGGGTCACCCACTTCTTCTCTGATTGGTTAACACACCTCTTAATGCGCCCCCCCCGGCTGATGATTGGTTGGGATGCACCGTCTGTCACCTGCTTCCCTGTGGGAATCTAGGTCGCTAAGCGAAGCGTTACTTGGGGCTCGGTTGGGAAGAGGTTAGTTGGGCCCCTGGAGCCCACTTTGTTTATCGTAGTGAAGATCGCCCGCCGGCGCGAGCTTCTGTCGCAACGGCCAGGAAATAAACCAGTAGCGGGACGGAGGGCGGGGGTGGCAAGAAAGTCAAGGTTTAGAAGTAAACTGGAGACGCCTAACCCTGGTAACATCCGAATGGGAACGGGATAGGAAGGAAGGCCTTTGAGAGAGGAGGCGTAAACCCAGAAGCAGTGACAGTGTAGGAAGAAAGGCCTAAGTTTGTTGTGGGAGGAAGGGACCTTGCGGGAGGTTTTCATGACCTAATTGTATGGGGATCTAATTTTCTAGGTGTGTCTAACAAAATCCACCGGAGAATTTGCTTTGGCTTTGCAGCAGAGTGGCCTTCAAAGAGAGTTTATTGAATTATTTAACTCCCTTTTATTGCTTTCAGATGGGCAGCTCTCAAAAAAGGCACAAACAATTGAAGGATGGATACCATGGCATATGTTAAAAGCATGTTGAAAGGAAAATAAGGTATTCACTTTGTTTTCATTGTGATTAATTGTATAAGAAAATTACCTTTGAGGAGAAGCTCTTAAGTTTTAATATTAAGGTAGCTTGATTTTATGATAGGTTTCAACTTGTAAAATTATTTATTACAAAAATCATATTATTGCTGTACCTACCAAATATGCTCTTTGCTAATTATGGTCCTAATCTGAAAATAGAAATCTTGAGTTTTTAGTAGCGTTAATTCATATTTGAGTGGATAATGCTGCTAGGTTATTTGATCAAAATGGCATAGTAAAATAACTACAGTGAAAAAAAAAATCCTTGAATTTGTAATTTAGTTTTACAGGTGAAATTGAATAGTTGCTTGCTCCTACAGTATTTTAGAATTCTAGGCTAATTTTACCTTATATTTAAAGCAGCTTGCTTCTTAAACACCTGGTGTATTTTGAGAGGCAGAGTTGTACAGTTGCTTCACTGGTAGCCTAACTATTTGAGCCTCCAGCCTCTCCTGAGTCAGATGCTGGATTACTCATACCCCTTAGTGGCATGCCAGACATTGTCAAGGAATAGTTTATCTGCAGCTGCAGAACACCCAAATTAGCTCTTAGCAGACCTGGCTCTTACGTGGAAAACTCTAATTGAGGATTGGTGATGAGATCTGGGCATCTGTATTTTTAAAAATATCCTTAAGTGAGTTTGAGAACCGTTGCTTTAGTGTGGCTCATTAAATAGATGTGTTTGTGAAATTCTAAAATATGAAACAAACATTTTTCTCCCCTGGTTTCCTTATAGTTTAAAAGTGAGCTTCTCAGGAATGACATTTAAATATAATCCGAAAATAATATTTTCTTAGGCAAAGTCACGAAGTTCCACTGGCACTCTGAAACCCCTGGGACTAACCATTCCAGGCTTAAGGATGAGGCTTGATATGGGGAGACACATAGTGCTCTGATGTACTTGCACAATCCTTGAACCATACATGATGTCTTGTTTCCTGTTGGGTTTCAAAGTCTTCCTGGTAGGCTTTAAGGAGAGATCACCTCCCAGTCTATTCTGTAGATATTAATTAGGCTAAATGATTTTCACCTCAACAAAGTGCAGTGGGGGATAATACTACCTTCATGAGCCTTATTTTGGAAAGAATACCTTGCTGAAAATAAATGTAAATCATATCATCCCAATAACCCTTTGCTTATTAAGTGAAGAATGTGAATAATTCAAGCCTAAAATTTTAATTAATGTGAAGTACCCAGATATTGAAACATAAATGAGGACTTTTAGATCAACTTTTCCAGATCATCAGCAGGGTAAAAAATGAGATAATCACTATGGTATTCAGGCATGAGCAATGTGTGGTAAACCCAAATCCAGTCTGACTTAATGGCTTTAGGCAAAGAAGTAGCTCCAATTGTGTTGTATTTCCGAGAAGTTGTTTTGCATTTTATATGTAAGTTTCTCACTGCAAGATTTGGCAAATACAGTATTTGGGTAGGGGACAGCATTTAAAAATTAAGAAAAACTGTAAGTTAAAAATACAAAGCCATATGTGGTTCACAACTTAACACGCTGAATTTTGTTTATATTGTTTGAACAGAAAGGCAGGAATCTCAGGATGAGTCAGTCTCGATCTAGATCAGATGGTGGTAGTGAAGAAACCTTATCTCAAGACCATAATCATCGTGAAAATGAGAGAAGATGGCAGCAAGAGCGTCTCCACAGAGAAGAGGCCTATTATCAATTTATTAATGAACTCAATGATGAAGATTATCGGCTTATGAGAGACCATAATCTTTTAGGCACCCCTGGTAAGAGATGGGTAAAAGAGAAGACAGTTTTTTTCATCATTAGATGGAGGGCTTTCAAGATAAGAATTGGTAGTTTCCCCTGCTTTTCTTTATGAAAATATAGTGTATTGTTTTTGTGAGTTTAAGAATGTCTTAGTATAACAAAGTAGAAAATCACTGGCTTACTTCTGTATTTTATAAGGTGAAAATATGGGACATGAAGCACTATTATACAAATGCCAAACTAACAAGGAGGTTAATGTACATAATAGTGTTAAATATTCACATATATGGTCCTATTTGCAATTTTTATACAAATAAAATATGACTTAAAACCAAATTTGAACTCATTTGGGGTATTTCAACTGAATTAATAACTTCTCCCAAAGCCCAGTGTGTTCCATAAAATTTTTACAAATGAACTAATGGAAATTTGTATATTTATATATTGTGTGTTTGTATATTAATGACCCATATAATGAAGTATTTGGGGTAAAATTCAAGTATGGATTTGAAGTTTTCTGTATAAATGCTCCCTTAATTTGCTTTTAACTGACAAAAATCCACAGAGTTATAGCTTATTGGTTCCCAAGTGTATCAACTGGTAGCACTTTACCAGCTATTCAAATTAATCTTATTTTAATAATTTTAATAAAAGATTAATAAATGAAGCACAACCAAATTGATACACGTTTGCACCAGTTGAATATTTTTAACTGTCTTCAATTTACAGAACACATGAAAGTAATAAGACATTTGTCTTCTACAGGTTACTAAAGATTAGTCTTACCCTACATGAGGTCTCAGAAAACTTAATTCAGAATTGAATTAAACAATTTTTAACTTAAATGGCAATTTTTCATTGTTTTAGGAGAAATAACATCAGAAGAACTGCAACAGCGGTTAGATGGGGTCAAGGAACAACTAGCATCTCAGCCTGACATGAGAAATGGAAGAAATTACAGAGGTACTCAAGAGTCCTTTCCATAAGGAACAGGCTTGATTGGAGCACTTGCAGATATGAAATTATTAGACCTTGTATAGTATGTTTGTCTTCAATTTTTTCTAGTTTTAATGTGATACTCATTCAGATAATATGTATATGAATAGTATAGCAGTATGGTTAGGCAGTATAGGACAGAGGAGTAAATGCAAAGATATCTTAAACATGCAGATTGCCTTCAGAGAGCTTTATGAAATAATATGCAATTAATTCCCAGCATAGTTCTTTTTAATCTTGGAATGTATACACTACTTTTTCTAAAGTGGTATTACTCAGCTTCTAAAGATTTATATTCTGAACCATGTAGAGAAACTGTTAGGAAATCTGTTTTTGTTTCTTTGTTCTGTTTGATAGTTTACATATAAAAAGTTCGTGAAAGTACTGTAAAAGAACTTTCAAACGAAATAGAAGTATGTAGAGTTAAAAGGGCCACTTTTGTGTCCCTCTTAACCAGTTGTACTTCCCTCCTCAGAGGTATTTATTAGTAGTTGCACATATTATATCAAAATCATTGTATTAGTTACAGTGCAGTCTGTATTGAAACCCCAAAATGCAATGGCTCAATAAGATAGAAGTTTCTTACTTTCTTATGTTAACAGTCCAGGGAAGGAAATCCTCCTGGAATCCACTCAGCTAACAGAATGGTTCTACAACTGTGCTGTTCAGTACAGTAGCTGCTAGCCACATGTGACTATTTAAGTGGAAATTAATTAAAATCAAATAAAATGTAAAATTTAGCTCCTCATTCATACTAGCCACATTCAGGTGCTTAATAGTCACATGTGGCTAGTGGCTTCTGTATTGAAAAGCACAAATACAGAAAATACTCATTACTGCAGAAAGTTTTATGGGGCATCACTGCTCCAAGGTGCCATTTGTATGATCAAGCTAAGTCGTAACCGTATCTAGGTTCTAGCTGGTAGGAAGGAGATCCAGGCACTAACCTGAGCGTAGGATGTATCGCTTGCTCTCTAATTCCATTCATAAGAACTTAGTCTCATGGCCACACCTAACTGCCAGGTTGTCCACGTGCCCATTTCTGATGCTTTTACAAAGGAAGAAGAGTAGGGTAGATTTGAGTAGGTAGTTAGCAAACTATTTCACATGCACCATCACCACTACACTTTTGTTAATCAAAGAAGGAAGTGGCATTTAAAATAATTCATGTTCACCTGCTTTTTACTCATCTCTTTTTCCAAATAAATGGAAAGTAGACATTAACACATTTTGTTCTTTGTGTTTAGATACGTAAGTTGTACTATATAGATACAATAATTAATACTGATCTTTTGAATATGTTTGAATAGAAAATGTACTCATCAAATATAAAATAGCTCATCATCTCTGGAATATGGCTAAGTTGCTGTTTATTTTATTGGCCTCAATGGCTGATTAATAGCTTTAACTTCAACATTTAAAAAAAGACTTATGAGAGAGATTGCAGTAATAAAATGAAATCAGAATGATGTCATATAATAGCTATTTTTGAGTAGAACAAACTTTAAAGTTGAAGTTTGTATGGTTAATATGTTTTTAGTTAATGTGCTTTTTGTTTTGTACTTTACGTAATCTCTACTGGTTATAAATGGAAAATTTAAGCTTGGCACAGTGACAGTATCTTAGTCAAAGAAGTTTATATGTGACACATTTATTTCTAAATTGATTAACTGAGCAATATTAATTGAAAGTCTGATTTGTACCAGATACTGTTGTAGAGGCTAGGGATGTAACAGCGACTGAAACTACAAAAATCTTTGTCTTCATGGAGCTTATGTTCTAAATGAATAGAAAATGCATTTTATTATGTTTAACAGCTAACACCATTTATGGGGTGGCTTTTTATGTGCCAGATACTATGCTCATTATATATATAGCATCTTATTTTATCCTCAGGATAACCCTATGAGATTGATTCTATTATTATCTCCGGTTTAGAGACAGGGATCAGCCATAGAGACCTTAAGTAACTTGCCTAGTTTCTCAGCTTCACACAAAGGCAAGTACAGTAATATGTTTTTAATGTTATATTCAGAGATTCACATGTCTGGATATATACATTTTCGGCAGCACCTGAGAAATAGGAAAAATTTCTAAGATTACAGAAATACCTAGTTGCAAAAATGATGATTGATTTGACTTTTCCAGAAAGATTTCACAAATAACAGGACAGATTTTACATAAAGTTTGTCATTGTATCTTATTGATAATACTATATTGATAAAGCAATTTAAATGTAAAATTTTGGTAGTGCATATATTTCTCATTTGTCTTAACATTTTGCAGTAATGGGCAGATAGAAAGTAAGAGTGAGGATTTCTCCATAGCTTTGCATAAATAGTATTTAAAAAATACTTTTCTTTTAGAAAGGTTTTTTTTTTTTTTGCCATCTTTTATTCATTAAAATCCACAGATGTTCTTTATTATACACTTGTTTTTCTTACAAGTTTTCAATAAAGCTGTAAGGTGTGTCTTAGAAATTGATCTTCAGTTGATTTGCTTTGCTTTCTAGACTCAGAAGTGCCTAGAGAAAGTTCAAATGAAGATTCTCTTCTAGAATGGTTGAACACCTTCCGACGCACAGGAAATGCAACTCGAAGTGGACAAAATGGGAACCAAACTTGGAGAGCTGTGAGTCGAACGAACCCGAACAGTGGAGAGTTTCGGTTTAGTTTGGAAATCCACATAAATCATGAAAATAGAGGATATGAAATTCATGGAGAAGATTATATAGACATTCCACTTTCAGATAGTAACAGAGATCATACTACAAATAGGCAACAAAGGTCAGCTAGTCCTGTGGCTAGGCGAACAAGAAGCCAAACCTCAGTGAATATCAGTGGTAGTAGGTCCAGCATTCCAAGGACTAGGCTGGCTTCAAGGGGGCAAAATCCAGCTGAAGGATCTTTCTCATCATTGGGAGGGTTAAGAAATGGAATTAGAGGAGCAGCAGGCATTCCTCGAGCTAGTGCTTCACGCACTAATTACAGTAGTCACACAAACCAATCAGGTGGTAGTGAACTCAGGCAAAGGGAAGGGCAACGGTTTGGAGCAGCACATGTTTGGGAAAATGGGGCTAGAAGTAATGTTACAGTGAGGAATACAAACCAAAGATTAGAGCCAATAAGATTACGATCTACTTTCAGTAGTCGAAGCCGTTCACCAATTCAGAGACAGAGTGGCACTGTTCATCATAATTCCCAAAGAGAAAGTAGACCAGTACAGCAAACCATTAGAAGATCTGTTAGGAGGAGAGGTGTAACTCGAGTCTTTTTAGAGCAAGATAGAGAACGAGAATACAGAGGTACTGCATATACCCCACTCTCTAATTCAAGACTCGTGTCAAGAATAACAGTAGAAGAAGGAGAAGAATCCAGCAGATCCTCAACTGCTTTACGACGACATCCAACAATCACACTGGACCTTCAAGTGAGAAGGATCCGTCCTGGAGAAAATAGAGATCGGGATAGTATTGCAAATAGAACTCGATCCAGAGTAGGGCTAGCAGAAAATACAGTCACTATTGAAAGCAATAGTGGGGGCTTTCGCCGAACCATTTCTCGTTTAGAGCGGTCAGGTATTCGAACCTATGTTAGTACCATAACAGTTCCTCTTCGTAGGATTTCTGAGAATGAGCTTGTTGAGCCATCGTCAGTGGCTCTTCGGTCAATTTTAAGGCAGATCATGACTGGGTTTGGAGAACTGAGTTCTCTAATGGAGGCTGAATCTGAGTCAGAGCTTCAGAGAAATGGTCAGCATTTACCAGAGATGCATTCAGAACTGAGTAACTTAGATGCAGTTAATGACAGGAGCCAGCACAGGGAAGGTTCCTCTCAAGACAGGCAGGCCCAAGGAGACAACACTGAAATGCATGATGAAAACGAGACCACCCAGCCTCATACCCGAAACAGTGGCAATCGGGGTGGCAGGCAGTTGCGAAATTCAAACAATTTAGTTGAAACTGGAACACTACCTATTCTTCGCCTTGCTCACTTTTTTTTACTAAATGAAGGTGATGATGATGATCGAATACGTGGTTTAACCAAAGAGCAGATTGACAATCTTTCTACCCGGCACTATGAGCATAACAGTGTTGATAGTGAACTAGGTAAAATCTGTAGTGTTTGTATCAGTGACTACGTAACTGGAAACAAGCTCAGGCAATTACCTTGCATGCATGAATTTCACATTCATTGTATTGACCGATGGCTCTCAGAGAATTGCACTTGTCCGATCTGTCGGCAGCCTGTTTTAGGGTCCAATGTAGCAAGCAATGGGTAAAGTGATGCGGTCTCCTCAAGTATTGTTCTTTCAGTAGAACTGAATGTTCAAGCATTGTTTTGCTGAGTTATTTGTGATGAGCTAACCAGGATGAAAAATAACAGATTATATGTAGTTTGAACTATTTTTTGTGTGCTTTTTTAAACTTGTTAAAAAGAGGAAATTTATATAAAATTTAAAATGCAAACGTTAAATTATCCAGGAATACAAAATAGCCAATATTGCTAGAACCAAATAACCTCTAAGATGTCTTTATTTTGGTAATTTTGTCATGCTAAGCACTTTTGTATCTGCACAATTCAGTAGCTTAAAAATCAATCTTTTTCTTAATAGTACAGCTGACTTTACTTTCAAGTTTCATAGGCTTAGTACTTATGTCTAGACATTTGTGTCTAAATAAGCTTTTCATTAACTTTTTATTTTAAGGACAGTATCTTTTCATGAAAGAGTATTTGGCTGAATGTTTGCTATATATATGTTACTTGAAATGTTAAATTTAATATGCAGCATACCATATGTGTATATATAGGTATATAATTTTAAGGTTAAAATATTCAGTCTACAAGTTTGGTTCTTATTTAAGCTTTTGGGCTAATACTGCATATGGCACAATGTTTATTAGCAAGATCATCTCAGAGAGAAAGGGGATTCAGACATAATTTTAAAATAGAGATAATTTACTGAAGCGTCTCTGACAATCTAACTTATTAGACAGCAAGCAATATATACTGAAAAAGTATTCAGAAATGGAAAAATTAGAGCATATAGGTTATTTAACTTGTGTTCAGCCTTTTTGTAACTTTTTTGAAAGTGCAAACAATTCTTTGGATTATTAAATAAGGTATACAATATGCATGGTTTCTCAAATTTAGTTTTAAAATCTAAAAGTCTATAAAGAATCAAATGTATAGATGATATGTTAAGTTCACTTGGAGGCTAAAAATTTGCAATGAAAACAAAACAAAAACCTTCAAGAGAATGTAGAGTTTATAGAAACACAAAGTATGCATTGAAGATCTGTTTCTACCAATAAATATTAAAACAAAGACTGTATGTGAACTATTTTTTTCTGTTGCTCCACTGTGGTTTATTCACCTGCCTAATGTTTTATACTAGATGCCAGGCAGTGTTATGGTATAGAGTATTCCCCAGATGACAGACAAAAGTCCCTGGCTTCATGGAAGAGATATATTTGCTCTTAGAAACTGAAAATCAATTGATAAAGTGAATCACTATTCTTTCATATTTGCTTATGAATATATGACAGGATTTTCTTGTGGTGACACTGCTTGGACAAAATCACAAGAACAGTACTTAAGGCCAGATTCTGTGAGATTTAGAAATATCACCACATTTAATTTTTCTTTCTGACTGGTGAATATATTCATTAGGTTAGATGCATGCCCAAGAATGTTGAGGAGTGCATTTAACGCATAGAGTGAAAGGTTTTCATAAAAGTTGTGACTTTGTTTGGAGTAAATTATTTATATAGGTCAATTTGAGGACATTAAGAGTGGGAAGGTTGATTTAGATCAGATTCGAAGGCTTTACATAGCAAACTAAGGACTTTTTCTCTTACCTTATAGAGATGTTAGATGTCTCTTGATTTTAGTGGCAGAGGGTAAGATCATTTTTCATGTCCCAGGAGGATGGGTCTTCTACAGCATATAGAACACAATGGCATTGAGAGAGATGGGAAGCAAAAGAACTATTGTGAAAAAAGACATCATTAATTTTATTACCAGTTGTCATTGGTTGTTACCTAACCTAGAGTGATGGCAATGAAACTGAAAGGAAAGAGAAGGGTATAAAAATGTTTTTTTTTTTTTAATAAAAAGACCTTATTTGGTCTCTAGTTCAGTGTGAAGAGGTGGAAGAGAGTCATTTTCACAGATGAAGAGAGAATCACCCAGGTAGAGGAGGGAGAGGTAGCACAAATTAGTTACAAGGTATGCCAATTTAAACATCTTGAACATAATTCATACATTTCACTTATTTTAGTGTTACCATTTGTCCCCAGTATGAGGAGAGACTAAATCCAAGATTTATTTGTTTATTTATTTATTTTTTGAGACGGAGCTCTTCTTGCCCAGGCTGTAGTGCAATGGTATGATCTTGGCTCACTGCAACTTCCGCCTCCCAAGTTCAAGCAGTTCTCCTGCCTCTGCCTAGCTGGGATTACAGGCATGCGCCACCATGCCCAGCTAATTTGGTATTTTTAGTAGAGACAGGGTTTCACCATGTTGGTTAGGCTGGTCTCGAACTCCCGACCTCAGGTGATCTGCCCGCCTCGGCCTCCCAAAGTGCTGGGATTACAGGCATGAGCCACCGCGCTTGGCTGGGATTTATGTCTGATATAGAATATTCCTTAGGAAGTTCTACCTCCCTTGGCCTGATGCAATAGGGAAATTAGGAGGAAAACGAAGTGGGGGTGAAAAAAGCATACAGAAAAAATAAAGGCACATTGATTCTTTGACTTGGTCCTTTGCAAGAAGTGATAGTGTTACCAGCATGGAAATAAATCTCATATAGGCATTTGAAACAGAAGCAGGTTGTGTATTGCGTAGAAAATTCCCTGAAAGCAGCAGTACAGCTTAATTTTGTAAATTAATAACCCAGTTGAGAACAAAAAGACATTCTTTAATATTTTCATTCGTTTCCCAATAAACAAGGCTGATGACAAATACAAAGGCCCGTTAATCTATTTATAGCTTCTATTTAGCAATGATTGTACCCTTTGTGGTTCCAATACAGATAGGAACAAATAGTTAGAAATTCTTCATTTGAATATTATGTTCCATGTCAGGTCCATAGAGCTTGTTCTTTAGAGTGTGGCTGTCTGGCAAACTTCTATTTCTAGATTGGCAGCTTCCAGCTGCTCTCCTACATAGTTACATCCTTTTACCCTGGTTTCTCCTTTCCTAGATTTTTTGTTTCAGCCAGCATTATGACTCTTTCTTAATTATCACTCTTATGAGTTTATTTTCCTTTCAGTATTTAACATGAATTCACAATGTGAACCTCTGAAGGTCTCCTTTAAGTATTTTTGCTACCTAACCTTGTAATTGGCAGAGTTTAGGGAGTCAATTACTTCATGTGGCCATTTGCCTCCAAAGCTCCTGCTTTTCGCACTATGCTGCATTCTGGAGAAGCAGAAATGCCTTGGAAAGTTTTCAGTCTAATTCCTCCTAAAGATATTTTTCTAATTTTACAACTTTGTTCTATCATGTGTCTGATTACCCTAATTTCCATATGCAAATACATCCTTCTGTCTCATGAATGGAGGAGAAGGGTTGCCCCTGAAAGATGTAAAACAGAATCTGTATTATAAAGATGAATCCAGAAAGAAATGAATGTGGCATCTGAAGATGCTGCATTAAGGGCCAGAATTGACAAGCTCAGTCTGAGGCATTTTCATGTATATTACTCCCAGACAAGAACATCTAATGAACTTTTAATCTTCCTGCATCTCTCCATTGGAATAATCTGTGGCCAGGGGAGGGAGAAACTAGAAACAGCACTTGACATGAAAGCCTGAGTAGTTAATTCCCTTTGCAGTAGTGGGCAGCTCACGTGGGGTCTCTCCCTCAGTCCTGTGTAACATTGGAAATCATTGGAATCTCTGTATAAAGAGATGGTTTCCCAGGAAATAATCTATCATTGAGAACATGATCCCATGTTCCAAAAGCCATGATGATGGCTGTCAGTGGTGTTTTTTTCTTTAGTCTCTAGAGACAAATTGCACGTCATTTTCAGTGAGTATGAATGTGCTAGTCCCTGAATATATCTGCCCTTTTGATCATCGGAGATTCATAATTACTTTGAGCAAGTTTAGTTTGAATATTAAATCTCTGAAGACTCTGAATTGGCCCCTATATATTTTACAATTGTAAAATATAATTTTTAATTTTTTTTTTAAGGCGGAAGAGGCCCATGAAGGCAGAAGTGTTGAGGGCGCATGAGAGTCATAATGGGGCCCTGCTCAGTTCCCCATCTATGTGCTTCTTCAAAGGACTGTGAACCCCTTGGTTATCTTCAGCACCTAGCATGACACCTGGTACATAGTAGGTCCCTCAACATATATTTAATGACCAAATGTCTAGAAGTTTCAGTATATAGGTAGACCCTGGCTTACAAATACCTTCTACGTTAAAATGTTGTTTGTAAAATTTTCTATGAAACTCGGAACGCAATTCCCAAAGAAATAATATCAGATGTTTGTGGTTTGAGGCAAGAGAGGAAAGGCTCCCAGGCCAGTCCACAAAAATGTATATAACCCACGATGTTTCTGCAGCCAAAAGCAGAAAAATCCAATGGTCTTGAAAGTTAACAAACAAAACAGAACAAGAATGAAATTGAAGAAATAGTTTTAAAAGTTTACCTTAAGGCCAGGCACGGTGGCTCACGCCTGTAATCCCAGCACTTTGGTAGGCCAAGGCAGGCGGATCACGAGGTCAGGAGATTGAGACCATCCTGCCAACATGGTGAAACCCCATCTCTACTAAAAATACAAAAAAATTAGCCGGGCGTGGTGGTGCATACCTGTAATTCCAGCTACTCAGGAGGCTGAGGCAGGAGAATCTCTTGAATCAGGGAGTTGGAGGTTGCAGTGAGCCGAGATCGCGCCACTGCACTCCGGCCTGGCCAGAGTGAGACTTTGTCTCAAAAAAAAAGGTTTACCTTGAACCCAAGTGTTTGACACTGTGCAAAGCCTGCCTTTCTCAAATTTCGAATTGCCCCATCTTCGACAGCCTGCTGCAGACACTGTCTGCTTAACCACAGTGGTTGCACCAGGGTCCCAAACTCTGTCTCATGCCACCTTGAGAGGCAGGTGGTGGCTTGGGCTGTGTGCTCTGTCTTGTCTCTCACTGCTTCCACCTACTTCCTCTGCTGGCTCCCTTCCCCCAACCAGCAGGGAGGGGGAAAGAGCCCTCTAGTCAAAGGGCTGGCCAGCAAGCTGTGGCTATTCTGACTGTGGGCAGAGCAAAGCGGGAGAGAAGCATGGTAGAGCAGGTTAACCCTTCACAGCTTAATGTTCATTAAGCTTCATGCAAAAATGTTTTTTGCGATAGGGTCTTTGTCTCCTAGGCTGGAGTGCAGTGGTGCACAATCACAGCTCACTGCAGCCTTTACCTCCTGGGCTCTCGAGTGATCCTCCCACCTCCCCTCCTGAGTAGCTGGAACTACAGGCATGTGCCACCACACTCAGCTGAATTCTGTATGTTTTATAGAGACAGGATTTTGACATGTCCAGGCTGGTCTCGAACTCCTGGACTCAAGTGATACTCCTGCCTTGGCCTCCCAAAGTGCTGGGATTACAGGCCTGACCTTTTTATTTTTATTTATTTATTTATGAGACGGAGTCTCACTCTTTCACCCAGGTTGGAGTGCAACGGCGTAGTCGTTTTTCTGGATAGTGTCCTAACGTAGACTTGAATCAAACAAGTGCTTTATTGAGGGTGGCAGGAATCTTAAATTTGAGCTCTGCCATCTGCAAATGGAATATTCACACCTTTCTTACCTCCTTCCTCCCCTCCCCCGACACCCCCCACCATTCCTCTTCTGCCTCTGTTATTGTTGCTTGCTCAGCATCCCTTACTCCATTCATTTGAGACAATTACTCCTCCTTCATTCCATGTGGTTCTTGTGGGGTTGCCAATCATCAGATCTCTTTCACTCTCTTCACTAGTGTACAAATGCAACCAAATTAGTTCAAACAGCTTCTGGCTCTCGTGGGTCACGTGGTAAGTGCATTGCTCACTTTACAAGAAGTCACCAAACTGTTTTCCTAAATGGTTGGACTATTTTAGGCTCCTATTAATCATGCATAAGACAGTTGGCTACATAATTTGCTGAACTCAGTGCAAAATAAAATGTGGGGTCCATTGTTCAAAAAATGAGAAGCATAAAGCTCTTTTCTTTTGCAGCCTTTTTCTTGACTTGTCATGGTTTTCATTTGCTATTCATGCTATTAATTATCAGCAGAATTTTACTGCTGTTTCATCTTTATGTTATGAAATGCCAGAGTCTCTGCTTTTAGTTATTTGGGCATATACTTAGAAACAGAACTGCTGAATCATATGGTAATTCTATTGTTAATTTCTTAAAAAACAACATGATTACTTTTTACTTACTTTGAGTCTTGCTGAACTCCCATGTGTCACGTCCATCAGAATTCATGCTTATGGGTCACTGCAAACACTTTATCTGAATAGGGCAGCTAAGAACAGCAGACATATTTTATCTTTTCTGCTCACACTATCCTCCATTGTCCTATTGGACTTCACTTACAAAACACTAGTTCAAAGGTTAAATTATTAAGAATTTCAGGCTGGGCATGGTGGCTCATGCCTGTAATCCCAGCACTTTGGGAGACCAAGGCAGGTGGATCACCTGAGGTCAGGAGTTCAAGGCTAACATAGTGAAACCTGTCTCTACTAAAAATACAAAAAAATTAGCCGGGTGTGGTGGCGGGCGCCTGTAATCCCAGCTACTCGGGAGGCTGAGGCAGGAGAATTGCTTGAATCCTGGAGGTGGAGGTTGCAGTGAGCTGAGCTCATGCCATTGCACTCTAGACTAGGCAACAAGAGCAAAACTCTGCCTGAAAAAATAAATAAATAAAAATAATTTCAAACAATGACAGCAGAAGATTAAACCAAGTATGGGGCTCATCTGAGCCTGGCTCCTGTGAAGCCAAGCTTAGGATGAGAATTCCAATTGTTTTACATTCTCCCTAGCAATCAATAGTTAGACTTTTTTATTTTAGCTATTTGTATGGATATGCAATGGTATCTTGTTACGGTTTTAATTTGAATGTCCATAATGATTAATGATGTCAGGTATTGCCTTGGTCTGTTTAGGCTGCTATGACAGAATACCATAGACTGGGTATCTTATAAACAACAAACATTTATTTCTCACAGTTCTGGAGGTTGGAAAGTTCAAAATTAAGTCACTGGCATATTTGGTGTCTGGTGAGGGCTCACTTTCTGATTCGTAGATGGCTGTCTTCACAAGCTTCTGGCTTTTTCATAAGTGGCTTCTTCCACATGGTGGAAGGGGTGAGACCTCTCTGGGATCTCTTTGCTAAGGGCACTATTCCCAAATTCATGAGGGCTCTACCTTCATGGCCTAGTAACCTCCCAAAGGCTTCGCTTTTCTAATACTATCACATTGTGGGTTAGGATTTCAACATATTAATTTAACACACAAACATTTAACCCATAACAGTTATCTTTTTCTGTGCTTATTTTTTAATGTATCTTCATCTCTCTCTGTATATTTATGTCTATGTATCCTTGTCCATTTTACCCCACTGGTTTGCTGCATTACTATTGAGTTGTAAGAATTATGTATTAGGAGTATTATTCATTTGTAATTTATATCTACATACATATACCAATATATAGATATATGTAGATATATGTTTTATCCTCTCAATCTCTGAATTTTTATTTTTTAATGGTGTCTTTGAAGAAATAAATAGTTTTTAATCTTGATGAAGCCCAGATTATCAATGTTTTCCTTTTTTGGTTCATGTTTTTTGTGTGTTACCTAAGAATCTTTGCCTATCCCCAAATCACAAAGACTTTTTCAGTTTTTTTTTGTTGTTGTTGTTGTCTAGTTTTTTAGCTTTTACATTTATATCTATGATCCATTTTGAGATCATTTTTAGTGTGGCAAGAGGAAAGAATCCAGGTAAATTTTGTTTGTTTGCAAATGGATAACCATTTGTACCAGCAACATATGTTAAAAGACTATCCTCTTCACTGAATTTCTATGGTGAAAATTAGTTGGACATATATGTGTGGGTATGTTTCTAGGCTCCCTAGTCTGTCCAGTTGTCCTATATATCAATTCTGATGTCATTCTACACTATTTTGACTGCCCAAGGTCCTTTGCATCTTCACATATATTTAAAACTCAGCTTGTTAATGGCTATGTAAAAGAACATTGGAATTTTGAGTGGGATTGCACTGAATCTATAGATCACTTTGGTGAACTGATATCTTAACAATATTGAATCTTCTAACTCATCAACATGGTATATATCTCTATTTATTTAGGTCTTTTTAAGTTTCTCTAAGCAGTGATTTGTATTTTTGGGTTTTGTACCTTTTGCTAAATTGTACAAATGCCTAAGCATTTCAAGTTGTCTGAAGTTATTGTAAATGTTATTTTTTCGCAGTTTCAATTTCTAACCATTTATTATTCATATATACCTATACAATTGATTTTTGTATTTTGAGCTTATATTCTCTGACCTTACTAAATTTACTTATTTAATAGCTTTTAAAAATATTTCTTATATTCTATGTACCAAATGTCATATGCAAATCGATACTTTTGCTTTTTCCTTTTCAATATATACGCTTTTTTTGTTCTTACTTTGTATCATTATCTAGGACCTTCATTACAGTGTTAAGTAGAAGTGGTGAGAGTGGACATCATTGCCTTGTTTCTGCTGTTAGTGGAAAGCATTCAGTCTTTTACTATTAAGTACGTTAGTTCTAGGTTTTTCATTCATGCTGTGATGATTAGTTTTATATGCTAGCTTGGCTGGGCTACAGTGCCCAGCCAAGATTTTGGTCATATATTATTCTGGATGTTTCTGGGAAGGTGTTTTTTGGATGAAATTAGCACTTAAATCAGTGGATTTTTAGTAAAGCAGGTTTCTTTCCATAATGTGGGCAGGCCTCATCTAATCAGTTGACAGCTTCAATAGAACAAAGACTGACCTCTTCTGAGCAAGAAGGAATTTTGCCAGCAGGCTGCCCTTGAACTCCAACTGTAATTCTTTCCTGGGTCTCTATTGTGCTGGTCTACACTGCAAATTTTGGATATACTAAGCTTCACAATCATATGGGCCAATTCCTTAAAATGAATATTTCTCTCTCATATATATATATATATATATATACACTTTCATACATACACATCCACAAATTTTGATATTTTACATTTTTAATTTTATTCAGTTCAAAACGTTTTCTAATTATCTTGTGATTTCTTCTTTCACCTACAAATTATTTAGGATTTGTTTTACTTCCAGATGTTATTGGGGCTTCCTGAATACCTTATTGTTATTGATTTTTACTTCCTTTCCCATATGATCAGAGAACATATTCTGAATGCTCACAATCCTTTTACATTTATTGAGCCTCCTGAGCAGCTGCTCTATCTTTGTAAACATACACGTCCACTTGAATAGAATCCCTGCATTCATCAGTTGTTAGGTGTAGTGTTTTAGCTGTTCATCAGGTCAAGGTGGCACATAGTGTTTGCTGTTCATATTGTCTAGTTGCTCTATGAATTACTAAGAAAGGGGTATTAAAATTTCTATTATTGGCCGGGCATGGTGGCTCATGTCTGTAATCCCAGCACTTTGGAAGGCGGAGGAGGGTGGATCACAAGGTCAGGAGTTCAAGACCAGGCTGGCCAACATAGTGAAACCCCATCTCTACTAAAAATACAAAAAATTAGCTGGGCATGGTGGCAGGCACCTGTAATCCCAGCTACTTAGGAGGCTGAGGCAGGAGAATCGCTTGAACCTGGGAGGCAGAGGTTGCAGTGAGCCAAGACTGCGCCACTGCACTCCAGCCTGGGTGACAGTGCAAGGCTCTGTCTCAAAAAAAGAAAAATTTCTATTATTGTGCTTTTGTTTATTTCCCCCTTTAGATCTATCAAACTTTGCTTCATAAATTTTGAGTCTCTGTTATTAGGTACATATTTAGGAATTTTACATCATCCTGATGAACTTCTGTTTTCATCATTATGAAATTGCCGTCTCTCTCATCTGGCATTAATATAGCCATTCAGCTTTCTTCTGCTGTTTGCATCATATACTTTTCTTATTCTTTCACTTCCAATCTAAATAGGTTGAAATTTTAAAAATATATTTAAAATAAACTTCTAGAAGTCTGTATAAAAATTAATTCTTGTTTATTTTTCTAGTCTGACAAGCTCTACCTTTTAACTGCAGAGTTTAATCTACCTACTATCATATCTTTATATTGCTATGTTTTTGTTTATCATATTAATCTTTGTTTTCCATTTATCTTTCCTGCTTTTTGAGTCTTAGTTGCTCCTATCCTACCCTCTTTTGAACTAATCAAATATTGTTTCTATATTTAACTTTGTTTTCTCTATTGGATTACTGGCCATATGTATTTCAATTTTTTTTTTTTTTTTTAATTTGAGATGGAGTCTCACTGTTACCCAGGCTAGAGGGCAGTGGTGCGATCTTGGTTGGCTCACTTCAACCTCTGCCTCCTGGGTTCAAGCAGTTCCCTGCCTCAGCCTCCCAACTAGCTGAGATTATAGACGCCTGCCACCACGCCTGGCTAATTTTTTTGTATTTTTAGTAGAGACAGTGTTTCATCATCTTGGCCAGGCTGGTCTTGAACTCGTGATCCACCTGCCTCGGCCTCCCAAAGTGCTGGGATTATAGGCATGAGTCACCATGCCCAGCTTCAATTTTATTTTTAAGATGACTACTCTAGGGCTAAAACATGTATTTTCTTTTCTTTTCTTTCTTTCTTTCTTTCTTTTTTTTTTTTGAGACAGAGTCTCCCTCTATTGCTCAGGCTGGAGTGCAGTGGCATGATCTAGGCTCACTGCAACCTCTGCCTCAAGTGAGGCCGCCCGCCTTGGCCTCTCAAAGTGCTGGGATTACAGGCATTAGCCACCGCAACTGGCCTAAAATATATATTATCAGAGTAAAGTTGAACATTAATTAAACACGGAAAACAGATTTTATTCAGTAACTATTGCAGTAGAGAAAAGAGCTGAGTTCCATTCTGATTTCTACACAGGTAACTGGGTGTTTCAAAGGGAGCATGAGAAAGAGTAGGGAGGGAGACCAAGTAGAGGGCTTGAGCAGTGTCAGGAAAGTGACAAAATTACAAAAAGTGGATAAGAGGTTTGGCCAGTGTAAATATGATTAGACCATCTATGTTTGTTTACTACCATTTATCAAAGTTAGACTTCTACCCTCCCACAGAGACTGAGAGATAAAGGTTCTATCCTTTCTAATGATTATTTTTCAAAGGATTGGTTTTTAGGTCCTTGGGAAAGACACTCCTGAGTTGTAGGAGATACTTGTACATCCCAAACGGGCAAAGAAAACATTTGTAGTTGTAAGCTTTTTAAGGTAAATACTCTAGGAAAGAAACGTCAGGGATCTTTCCCCAGGTGTTGGCTGGAACAACTGGTAAATTCTTTGGCAGCCTTGAGTTTTTCCAGGCAGGATCTCAAGAGGTGCTGGATCACCCCAGGGGCTTGGGCCCTTAGCCTGCCAGAAGTCATGTTAGAGTTTGGCCAAGTCTCTTAGTGCAGGGGTTTGGATGTAGTCATTCATGCTGAGAGTTTCTGCAGTTGTCAGCATCCTTAACTTGTCACTTTTCGCCTGTCTTATTTCCCACTTCCCATATTTAATTTCCATTTCAAACTTCTCACTTTATACAAATAAAACCTTCAGAGCAATATAATTTCATTCTCCCATTCATCATTTGTGTTATCACGTCTTTGATTTCTATACCTACATTATAGACTCGCCTTATAATGTTAGTTTTTGTTTTCACAATCAGTTTTCATTGAAGGAAATTACAAGAAGACGGAAATAGCCTTGTATATTTACCTACCTACTTTACATTTCTGGTGGCTTTCTTTCTTTTCTATAAATTTGCATCTCTATCTCGTATACTTTCCCTTCAGCTTAAAGGACAGTGTAGTGCAGAACGACTAGTGGCAAATTCTCTCAGCTTTTTGTTATCTAAAAATGTTTTCTTTCTTTCTTTTCTGTGGTTTTTTTTTTTTTTTTTTTTCTTGAGACAGAGTTTTACTCTGTTGCCCAGGCTAGAGTGCAGTGGCGAGGTCTTGGCTCACGGCAACTTCCGCCTCCTGGGTTCAAGTGATTCTCCTGCTTCAGCCCCCTAAGTATTTGGGATTACAGGTGCATGCCACCACACCCATCTAATTTTTTGTATTCTTAGTAGAGACTGGTTTTCACTGCGTTGGCCTGGCTGGTCAGAAACTCCTAACCTCAGATGATCCACCCACCTTGGCCTCCCAAAGTGCTGGGATTACAAGCATAAGCCACCATACCCAACCAGAAAATGTTTTATTTCTTCCTCATTTTGAAAGATTTTTGTTGTTGTTGTTGTTGTTGTTAGAAATAGTATTCTGAGTTGACAGTCTCTCCCTTTCAGCATTTTAATAATTTTATACTTTTGACTTCTGGCCTTCATTGTTTCTGATGAGTAGCAAAGTATGTTTGTGATATCTTTTTTCTCTTGTTGTTTTTAAGATATTTTATCTTCAGTTTTCTACAGCTTGACTGTGATGTCCCAAGCTATAGTTTTCTTTGAATGTATTTTGTTTGTGATTTAGTGAACTTTTTGGATCTGTAAATTTTGATAAAATTTTAGAAAATTTTGGCCATTTTATCTTCAAGTGTTTTTTACACTTCAGTCTATTTCACTTTTTCTTTTGGTTCTCCTACTCTCTGTTTGTCAGTCTGTTTGAAATGTTTCCATTAGACCCTGGGTTTATCTAATTAGGTTGCTGACAAGTAATCGTGTATAATGTTTGGTTGAAAATCAGGGTCAAATGAATAATAAGGTCATCTTGAGAGAAGTTACCAAAAGATGCAGTCTTGTGTATAATTTTGTGTGTGTGTGTGTGTGTGTGTGTGTGTCTGTGTAAGAAGGGAGATGTTGAGGCTTGTGTATCACCCCATGATAATACAGGGGTTAGGACCACTAGCTCTGAAGAAGATATACTTGCTTTGAATTAAAACTCTGCCATTTACTAATTGTGTGATCTTAGGCAAGTTACTTAGCCTCTTGACTTCTTTCAGGATTTTTTCTTTTCTTTTTTTCTTTTTTGAGTTGGAGTGGTGCTGTGATGCACAGGCTGGAGTGCAGTGGCACGATCTTGGCTTACTGCAACCTCCACCTCCTGGGTTCAAGCGATTTTTCTGCCTCAGCCTCCTGAGTAGCTGGGATTACAGGCGTGCACCACCATGTCCAGCTAATTTTTATACTTTTAGTAGAGATGGGGTTTCACTATGTTGGTCAGGCTGGTCTCAAACTCCTGACCTCATGATCCACCTGCCTCAGCCTCTCAAAGAGCTGGGATTACAGGAGTGAGCCACTGTGCCTGACCAGGATTTTTTCTTTATCTTTTATTTTCTGTAGTTTGAAAATTATATACCCAGGTGTAGTTTTGTTTCTGTTTGGCATTTATCCTGCTTGGTGTTCTCTGAACTTCCAGGAGCTGTGATTTGGTATCTGACATTAATTTGGGGGTAATCTGAGTCTTTATTGTTTCAAATATTTCTTTTCTTTCCTTTCTCTTTTTCTTCTTCTGGAATTCCTATTAGATGTGTATTGTACCTTCATAGTTGTCTCATAGTCCTTGAATATTGTGGTTTGCTTTTTTAGTCTTTATCCTCTTTGCTTTTCAGCTTTGGTTTCTATTAAGATATCCTAAAACACAGAATTCTTTCCTTAGCTGTGTCCAGTCTACTAATAAATGTTAGTATTTTTTATCTCTAGCATTTCATTTTGATTCTTAGGATTTCCAACTCTGCTTACATTGCCCATCTGTTCTTCCATGCTGTCTACTTTATCCATGAATCATAGTTGTTTTAAATCCCCAATCTGATGATATTTCTTCTAGTATTTCTGCTGTATCTGGGTTTAAGCCAGCTCTCTCTTCAAATTGTGTATTTTGGCCATTGTGATGGTTAATACTGTTAACTTGATTGGATTGAAGGATGCAAAGTATTGATCCTGGGTGTGTCTGTGAGGGTATTGCCAAAGGAGATTAACATTGGAGTCAGTGGACTGGGAAAGGCAGACCCACCCTTAATCTGAGTGGGCACCATCTAATGAGCTGTCAGCCCAGCTGGAATATAAAGCAGGTAGAAAAACGTGAAAAGATAAGACTGGCCTAGCCTCTCAGCCTACACCTTTCTCTGGTGCTGTACCCTTCCCGCCCTTGAACATTAGACTCTAAGTTCTTCAGTTTGGGACTCAGACTGGCTTTCCTTGCTCCTCAGCTTGCAGATGGCCTATTATTGTGGGACCTTGTGATCAAGTGAGTTAATACTTAATAAACTCATCTATCTATCTATCTATCTATCTATCATCTATCTATCTATCTATCTATCTCCTGTTAGTTCTGTCCCTCTAGAGAACCCTAACTAATACAGCCATTATATCTTCAAATATTTTTGTATGCCTTGTGATTTTTTCTTGATAGCTGGGCATGATGAACTGGGTAAAAGGGACCTGCTGTAAACAGGCCTTTAGTAATGTGATGATAAGGTATAGGGTGAGGTGAAGCGTCACATTGTCCTATTATTAAGTATTAGTCCTTTAGTGAGCCTGTGCCTCTGGACTGTAAACTTCACAAGTGTTCCTCAGTTTTTCTTCTCCTCCCCTTTGATGGGATAGAATAGCTACAGTGGACCTGAGTTAGATACTGTCCTTGTATTTGTGAATCTTTCTTACCAGTCTTCTTGCTTAAACCCTCAATTCCCTTGCCTCTTTCCTGCTTTTTGGTACTTATTTGGGTAAACCACAACCACTGTTAAAATGTAATTTGAGGTTCACACTAGCATCTGAATATGGCTTGAGAAAAATACTCATCTGTCTGTATTGACTGTTCTCATCTATATTGACTAGTCTCATTTAAATTCATTACTACCAACCTCATGTGGAATCTTAGTGCTTCCCAGCAGTAATATTGCATTTCCTTAGTGCCTTTGTGCCCTGTCATCCTAGGTAATTATTTTATATCTTATTATTTAAAATTCCATTGCTTTCTGTTCCACGCTTATTCTAGATAATAATCTACCCTCTATTTCACTAAGAAAATAGAAATAATCACACAAGAACACCTACAAGCTTGTGCTACTACATCTACCACTCACCTGCTTCTCTGCACATACATGCTCTTTTCTCACATATTGTCCGTGCTTCAAATTAAGATCAACCCTTCCACTTGTTCAATCAACCCTTCTTCAACCATCCAGCAAAACTGCTTTGACAAATATCTACTGTCTCCTACATCAACAGTTTTTATTCTTGTACTGGATCATTCCTTCAGTATGCAAGTGTATTTGAAAAACCCTCTCTTGATTTCACTTACCCCTCCAACTACCATACCATCCCTCCACCTTCCTTCACTGCAAAACCCCTTGGAAGAGTTGTCTATATTCCATATTTCCAACTTCTCTCTCCCCTGGGTCTTGCTAGAACACATTCCATTTAGGCTTTAGACCCCACTAGTCCACTTGAGTTTTTCTTATCAAAGTCACCAATGTCCTCCAGGTTTCTAAATCCTTTGGCCAATTATCAGTTCTCACCTTAATTGACCTACCATCATGTTAGTTGATAACTCCCTCATACTCTCTTTCCTTAGCTTTCAAGACACCATAGTGTCCTGGCTTTCCTTTCGTATTACTGACCTCTTCTCAATCTCCTGGCTCCTCATTTTTTTTTTTAACCTCTTACTGATGAAATTTTCCAGGCTCTGTTCTTGTACCTCTATGTACACTAACTGCTTTAATATTTCATTAACTTTCATGGCTTTAAAAACTATTTATAAGCTGATGCCTCCCAAATTTATATCCCCAGATATCTCCCCTAAATGGAAAACTTGTATATCTGCTTACAAGTATCTTAACTTGAGTGTATAATAGGCACCTCACACTTAGTATGTCTGCCTGATCTCTTGATCTCACCCCAGCTCAAACTGGTTCCCCTAACCCAGTTTTCCCCAGTTCAGTAAATGGTAAATCCATACCAGTCACTTAGACCAAAAACTTTGATGTCTTTTTATTAGTTATCTATTGCTGTGTAACAAATTACTGCAAACTTAGCAGTTTACAATATACCACATTTATTACATCACAGTTTCTGTTGGTTAGGAGTCTGATCACGTCTTAGCTAGATTCTCTGTTTCAGGGTCTCTCATAAGGCTGAAATCAAGATTTCAGCCAAGGCTGGGGTCTCATCTGAAGGCTCAACTGAGAAGGATCTACCTCTGAGCTCACTGTTTTTGGCAGGATTCAACTCCTTGAGGGCTGTTGGATTGAAGGCCTCCGTTCCTAGTTGGTTTTTGGCCAGAGGACATCCTAAGTTCCTTGCCACATGGGCATCTCCAAAATGAGAGGCTGTTTCATCAAAGCATGCAAGTTAAGAAGGCAATAGAGTCTGCTAATATGACAGATGTCACATTATCACATAATCTAATCATGAAAGTGACATCCCACCACCTTTGTAATATTCTTCTAATTAGATGCAGGCCACTGGGTCCAGCCTACCCTCAAGGGCATGAGTACCAAAAGGCAGGGATAAGTGGGGGCCGTCTTAGCATCTTCCAGCCACATTATCCTTGATTCCTCTTTATCTTTTGCCTACACAACCAGTCCATAAGCAAATTCTATTGGCTTTGCCTTCAATATATTCAGAAACAACTACTTCTAACTATCATCACTACTAACTCTCTGTTCCTAGCCCTCGTTCTCTTTCCACTGGATTATTGCAGCAGCCTCCTAACTGGTCTCCCTGCTCCTGACTTTGCCCATTTTCAATACAAAAATAAAAGCAATTCCATTAAAATGTAAATCATATAATGCAGCTTCCTATCTTGCTCGAAAAAGCTAAAGTTCTTAAAATGACTATCAAGCTTCTACATGACTTTGTCCCTGGCTATCCCTCTGATCTTGTTTCCTATTATTGTTCCTATGGTCACTTAACTTCAGCCATTTAGGCTTGATATTTCTCAGAAAAAATGCTCCCATTACACATCACCTCTGCCTAGAATGCCCTCCCTTCATAACTGCATGGCCAACTTCTTCACTTCATTTAAGTCTTTACTCAAATATCATCTTTATAGTGATGCTTTCCCTAAATAATTTGTCTGAAATTGCAAATTCCTCTTCCCTACTTCTCTTCCTTGCTTTTATTCCTCCATAACACATATCATCAGCTGTATTAGTCCATTTTTACACTGCTATAAAGAGCTACATGAGACTGGGTGATTTATAAAGAGGTTTGACTGAGTTCTGCATGGCTGGGGAGGCCTCAGGAAGCTTACAATCACGGTGAAAGGTGAAGGGGAAGCAAGCACCTTCTTCACAAGGCAGCAGGAGAGAGAGTGAGGGGAGAATTGCCAAACACTTTTAAACCATCGGATCTTGTGAGAACTCACTCACCATCATGAGAAGAGCATGAAGGAAACTGTCCCCATGATCCAGTCACCTCTCACTAGGTCCCTCCCTTGACATGCGGGGATTACAATTTGAGATGAGATTTGCGTGGGGAACACAGAGCCAAACAATATCAAATAAATAAGCTAATTGCTTATTATTTCATTGGCCACCACTCTGCATTAGAACATAGGCTCCACAAGAAAGGAGATTTCTGTCTGATTTTTGTATCCACAGCAACTTGAACAGGGTAGTGGCTTAATAACTATTTGTTGAGTGAATGAATGTAGATATTTAATCCATCTGGAATTGATTTTTATGAATGGTTGGAGATAAGAATGTGGCTTAGCCATTTTTTCCTTCTAAACAGATGGCCAATTATCTCAGCATTGTGTATAGAACAATTGATTTATTAAACCACTCCTGACCCCCCAACTTAAAATGTCTTTTTTTCTAACTGGAAAGGCTGTTCCGTGGAGTATCACCTATTTATTAGTGCTTAATGTTCTTATTTTATGGCATCCTTTAATGAGCTTGGCCTACTGAACACTGGAGCTCAGAACTAATTTATGGATTGTCACTTTATTCTGATATTTCATATGACTCAGCCCCTTGGATTTATAGATTTTTGTTTCGTGCTAAATAACCAAAAAGTCACAATGTTAATATTAATGATGATGAACCCATGAATTCACTAGCCATTGCATCCTTTGAGGAAGAGAGGTGGCAAATAATGACAAGTTAGGTCACACTAACAGTAATACACTTTGTTTGGCTGATTAATCATTTTATTGCTGGAGCCTAGAATAGCACTCACATATCACAGATGTTCAAATGTTCAGTTGATAAAGGGAACATTTGCTTTCTTCAAATATTTTAAAAACTTCATGTGGTGGGTGTGTTAATGGGGATAAAAGGTGAGGTTTTCTCCTGTGGTTAAGGTAAGAACCCATGTATGTGAATTGTTGTGACTGAACAGAAGAATTTTCTCACATTTAGGGTTGGCCAACATTCTCGTCAGCTTCATGAATCAGCAACCTCCACATCAGTGGGAGTATTGAGTTAGGGAAGCATCTGTCAGAAGTCACACAGGAGGGATTCTAGCTTTGAGAAGTGAGTTGGAAGAGATAACTATGATAGGTAGAAGAAAAATGCCCCCACCTCACCCTCTGAAGATGTTTACATCCTAATGCCCAGAATCTATTAATATCAATATGTTGCCTTATGTAAAAAAAGAGATCTTATAGATGTGATTAAATTAATGACCTTAAAATAGGGAGATGATCCTGAATTATCAGGGTGGGCCCAATCTATTTACATGTCCTTGGAGAACGTTTCCCTGTTGAGTCAGAGGAAAATGTGAAGAATGGTCACAGATGCAACATTGCTGGCTTTGAAGACGGAGGAAGAGGGCCACAGACCACGTTCGATTGGCCTCTAAAGGGTAGAAAGAGCAAGGAAAAGATTCACCTCTGCACCCTCCATGAAGGATCACAGTCCTGCCAACACCTTGATTTTAGCCCAGTGAGATCTGTGTTGGATTTCTAATGCACAGAACTGTAATGAAATAAATCTGTGTGTTTTAGTCCCTCAAGTTTGTGAAAAATGAATACAACGACATTTAAGGCTATTTTCCAGATCTAAGAATCCAAAATGCTAAACTGTCACAGGATTGATTGGATTAGAGTCAGGAAAACAATTCCAAAAGTAAGAGTTATTAAACACGAAAGTGGTTACAGCAAAAGTGAGCAGTGTAAATAAACAAACAAATAGGGAAGTGGTTTATTAAGCAGACTGTGAAATCCCTATCTCTAAGGAGCTTAAAAATGAGACTGGATCAATGTTACCTGTCTCAAACTCAGTCTGAAGTTTCACCACCCAATGTCCTGGGGATGAAGCTACATGAATTTCTACCTCTCTGGATTCTGTAAAAGGAAGCCTGAAGCACAAACAGGCAGTTTCCTTAAGATAGGGGCAAACTGCCTTTAAATGAGAATAGTTTCCCTTCTGAAAGTCTTAGGAGTTTTCCATTTCCTATTTGGCATAGAATATGAAATTCTGTATGAACACAGATATACATAAACAAAGAATGTAGTCATTGATAGGTTTATTCCAACTCACACGAAGCCTTTTATTTGATTTAGAGTAATTGAGGCAGGGCTGCATATTTTCATCCAAGGGTCTGTAGGAAGCATTTTTTTTTTTTTTGAAATTGAGTCTTGCTCTGTCACCCAGGCTGGAGTGCAGCGGCGCCACCTCAGCTCACTGCAACCTCTGCCTCCCAGGTTCAAGCGATTCTCCTGCCTCAGCCTCCTGAGTAGCTGGGACTACAGGCACATGCCACCATATCTGGCTAATTTTTGTATTTATGGTAGAAATGGGGTTTCGCCATTGTTGGCCAGGCTGGTCTCAAACTCCTGACCTCAGATGATCCACCCGCCTCAGCCTCCCAAAGTGTTGGGATTACAGGTGTGACCCACTGCACCTGGCTAATAGGAAGATTTTGATTCTACCTTAAATTTAAGAAAGCTCCCTCCTACTTCATGGGAGTGTAAGCCTTTGAGTCTACAAATCAGTTTTCACACATCCTCTTCAGAAATCTGTTCTGACTTGTCCGACTAAAGCTCCCACTAAGAGGGAAAAGAGCATAACTGCAGCTTTCACCCAAACTCCCCTCAGTCTGCACTTTCATGTATCACCTGCTTCTGGCTTAAGCATTGACTGGAATTTTTGGTTATATTTGTTTTGGAAAGTAAAATGTAAATTCAACCAGGCTCTTGCTAATTCCGGTAGTTATTCAGCCAGCTGTGTGGGGAGGGCTCCTTCACAGTGATCAGCAGCACTGTGACTACAGATTCACTGGTCTCAAGAGTCAGCTGTCCTTCCTCTGTGCCACAATTAAGCCCTTGTCTATGTCTGTCAGAAATGGGGTGGAGGATGGGGTAGAAGGGAGGGATACTGTTATAACTGCCTCCCTGGCCACCATCAGCACTTCTCACCTGTCCTTGTGAGCCACCAGTTTATCCTTACAGAATCTAGTTTTGCATCAGCAATTGAGGTCACGTTGCCTTGGAGCTGCTGCATCAATCTGAGTCTCCATGAGCCACAAGACAGTTGTGATGGTCTGCATGGCTGCCTGCAAATGACCAGTTACACTCTCTAGAATTCCTAGACTATTAGGGCTGGAATATAGACCTTGGAATATTAACACAAGTTCAAGTCCATTTCATCCAGATGAGGAAACTGAAGCCCAGACACCTCCATACAGAATCCTGTTTTAGATCACTTGTTGACTTCTAGTTCTACTTTTTGACTCCTAGTGCCCAGTGTCCTTTATACTTCAGGACACCGTGGTCTAAGCTGGTTTCAAACAGAGCAAGGAACCAGGTGTGGCGGCACACACCTGTAGTCCCAGCTATTCGGGAGGCTGGGGCAGGAGGTCCGCTTGAGCCCAAGAGTTCAAGGCTGCAGTGAGCTGTGATTGCACCAGTGCACTCCACCCTGGGCAACAGATGGACACGGTCTTAAAAAAAAACCCCTCAAAATCAGATGGAGCTGGGGCTCAACATTTAATAAACTACAGCCTCTGCAGATCTGCGTTTGAATCCTAACTTTGCCACTGATTGGCAATAAGACCTTGGCCAAATTAACATTAACACACTCAGCAAGTCACAGAATAAGCTTCCAGAACTTGGCCTAAACCCTGGGGAGGGGACCCTAAGAAGAACTAGGGTAATTTTTCTCTTTTAACCAGTTCATCAGATGGGGCTAGGGAAGGGTGGTCGTATGCAGCTCAGAGGAATCAGAAATTCACCTGAAATCCGGAAAAGAGGCATTTTTCTTGCACACCAGACTTCATGGGTTGACATTCTCACCAGCTACCCTGGGCACCCCTCTAAGTCTCCTGCTCCGAGATGCCCAAGGCCATCAGCCTTGCCTGACTACTAAACGTTTCCCCCTTCTTATGCCGGCTTAATTTTCCAGAGCATTCCCCCTTCCTATTCGTGTCCTATCAGGTTCCCAGTCCGAAGGCTACAACACCCCACGTCGCAGCCAGGAGCAGAGGCGCCCACGGCGGCGGTATAAGCTGTCTTCAGGCCTGTGGACCCGTTGACGGCAGAAACAGGTGGCCGGGACGGCCCCAGCCCGGGACCCCAGGCCAGGCAAGGCTCTCGAAAGGTCCCTGACGCTTCCCTGCCCTCCCAGAGCCGGCGCTGTAGCGCCCCCTGGACCGACGGTCTGCACAGCAAACGCGCGGCGCGCAGCTGGGGGTAAAGCGCCCCCGCGGGCCCCGTGACGGTCGAGAAGACGACGGCGGCCGAGGAGGCCCATTCCCGAGGCTCGGCCCCGTCAGGGTCGGCGCCGGCGGTGTGCGCGTGTACGTGCGCTCGTGCACGTGCATGTGCACCGTCGCGCGCGCCCTAACAAACCTGCTCAGAAGCGTCTCCGCAGACTGCCCGTCGGTGACGCGCCTGGTGCCCGGCCCAGGAGCCACGCGGATGCCCGCCCCCGGGCGCGCCCAGCTCTAGCTCTGCGGCCCTACGAGCGCGTTGCGGCACGGGACAGCTCTGCAGAGAAACGCGGCCACATACGCACTGGCCTTCCCCTCTGGGTTTTTAACTGCTCAAAGCTCCACGCGCTCTGGCGTCCCCACACAGCACTCCAGATCTGTCAGATTTCCAGAAATGTTTTGATCGCTTGCTTTCACTTCTCTTTTTAAGATCTGTTTTTTCACCTCTCCTCTGCAGTGTGTATATCATGACTCTGACACGTTTTAGGGCCGCAAGGGTAATGAAGCTTTGACATGGGTGCCTCGGTGAATGACCTGAATTCTTACTCCTGAGTAAATCGTCTGACTGGCTTCTGTAAGGTTATTGCCGAGTTTAAAATGAGGAAACTGAGGCCAGCACGAGACAAATTAAATTCCAGTTTATTCAGCTTCTGGGCGAGGTTCTGTGGTCCCGGGGGAGGGAGAGAGGGGCCAGAGAAGTTGCGCCCGGCCGTTCTGGGCGTGGGGTTTTATAGGGGGTGAGGGCAATAGATTGGTCAGTGGGGAAACAAAGCATGGGCAACTGCATTGGTCATAGGAAGACTGGACCTGGACTTGGCAAGCTGCCATTGGTAGCCCAGTGGGGCTATTGAAAGGTGGGCAGGAGAAGGTAAAAGATTGATCGGTGAGGAAACAAAGCATGGGCATCTGCATTGGCCAGAGAGAGAGAGACTGGACCTGGACTTGGCGAGCTGCCATCGGTCAGGATCTCGGCGGGATTTTTGAATTTTGGGCTGAGAACATGATTTAGTGCTGAGTGTGGGGCTAGGGGTGGAATGCAGGAGTGGGTGTGGGGAGCCCGCATGGAGAAGGCAGGCGCTGAGTAGGACGTCCGGCTTCCTGATAACAGTGTTGTCAGGTGTGGAGGGGGTGGGTATTGTCCATCCGGCTCCCGGCGAGCCTATCGGCCTTACAGCTTCCCCACCGCATTTTAGGGTTAAAACATGCGTTTTGGGAGAGATCCAAGATGGCCGATTAACAACAGCTCAGGATTGTAGCTCCCAGTGAAAGCGCAGAGAGCGAGTGGACGCCGCACTTTCAGACGAATTTTTGTTGCCCACAGACTAGGAGATTCCCGGCGGAGGAGCCA